>WOFM01000445.1:0-118842 GCA_011428145.1 Ericerus pela | reverse complement strand
TTCTTAATGGAAATGGAAATGGAACCGAAATGGAATCCAAAACGCAACCTAAAATGGAACCAAAACGATAACTGAATGAAAGATTTTGGTAAAATTAGGAAACGTGAAGGAAACCAAAACCAAAACGATGGAAACGGAAACGAAAAATAACTAACATTATGGTAAATTTCAGAAACTCAACTAATGGAAACGAAATGAAAAAACGTAGCATTTCTCAATCTCTGGTTCAAAGTTTCGATTGTTTCAGTTCAACTTCGTTTGTAAACTGAATTTATTGTACGAAAATATGAACTTTATATCTTTCAGGATGTGAGAAATAAAGAAAATAATTTTTTTTACAATTTTACCATATCAAGATGGATGTTTGAACAAGATATTATAGTTTAGGAGTCAACATATATTTTATGGAAATATACTGATTGTACCACAAAAGGAAACTGATAAATTAAAAATATTTTTTGTATAATTTTTTTTTTTGGTACGTTAAAAGTGTTAATACAGGCATAGAAAGCTCTTAGTTTTTTATTTAACGATCATGTAATATTATACGAGAAATGTTTGTGCAAATTTCATATGAATCAGTTCATCAGGAGTTCCGAAAAAATCAAAATTAAAACAATAAAATGGACCTTCCAATCCGTATAGAAGTCACTGGAAGATGAAACTTCAAAATGATTCGTCCCTGTAAAATAAAACATTTGAGCTCAGTTTCAATTTTTTCAGCTACGGGAGTATTTTTCTGTAACTTATTCTGCTATACCCTTTAGCGATTTCCTCAAAAAGAACTTCAGACGTATCACGTGTCGATGGCTAAAATATGCGAACCTGGAAGGTACTTAATTTTTTGTACTTCCGTCGCACTAAATACAGAAGTTAGGTTTTATGTAGAAAATATTCGTCTTCTAGATGAAAACAAAAAATCTTAGCTAGGCCACTAATAATTCGAAACATTCAGCGACGAACGTTTCAAACTGACAATAAGTACCGACATAATTTTCGCCAACATTTAAAATATTAATTTTTGCTGACGTAACTACAAAAGAATCATCTGTATCTGCATGTACAAAGAATAGTAGCGAACTCTAACGAGCAACAATTGAACGACTCACTACTTGATGATTCTCTCTATAACCGAAAAAATGTACTACTTACTTGTTTGTAATAAAAAAACTTCATGACAAACATTATAGATAACGTAACACTGTCCACATCAACCTGACATCAGCTTTTCCGCATCATGAAAATTGTTGCAGAAAAAACTGGATTATTTTGTAGAGTAGATATGGAACATATTAACATAGGTAATTTACATTCAATGCACACATAATTATACAACTATAATAGTGCGATGCATTTTCAAGATATCTCAATGCAGGCAAAGGAATAGAAACAATTTCATCATTAGTAGACGAATCTTTTAAATTTTATCTATACTTTCGTGTTTTCATAGGCTTAAAATAATAATATGTTTAGACAGTATAATATAAATTTTTCAAAATTCTGTGTCAGCCTTTAAGTTAGCTTGAAAACGGTTTAACCATTTTTTGTGACATATTTGACACATAAAAACAGTCGCCTCCAAAATTTTTCAGCTCGTTGTTTCATCTGGACTGGATCAGTTAATTAGATTATTAGGTCCTATAACAATCTAATTTTCACTCTACAAAAAGTCAATGGTTCATATTTTTATTTTCCGTTTTCTTAGGTTCAGCAAACGTTTACTGGCAAACTCAGAATGAGTTTATTTACACGTAGAAATTTTAAATTCGTTTTAATGTACTAAGTAGATAGTACCTTTTTTCATTGAACTATTTTATATTTCCTTTAATTTTATTCAGACTGCAGACATACTCAACATTTCAGATAATGTTGGTATATTTCAAGTCAAAATTGATTTTAGTACTTCCAAGTGACTGACCAAAATTTATTATTTTGACAATTTTCTGGCTTTTTATTCCATTTTTTTTTAAATAAAAATTGTTTACCTGAACCACAAAAAAATAAATTAAAAATATGTTGAGCCTTCATCACTTTGTGAAAATTTAATATTGAAACAAAGGAAACTTTCAGCTAAAACTATAGCTAAGTTTCCTCTCGAGCTTTTAAGGCTGTAGCCAAATATTTAATAAAAGTAGACTATACTTATTCTTCCTAATACTTATCAAGGGCACATAATATTTACTTAAATTATTATTATTATTTCTCGTCATATAATTGAAATAAATAATCAAAAAATTCATTTTCATGACGATTGCATAGTTTTCATAAGAAGGTTGAATAGTAGTATCTCAGTTTAGACTATTTTTATTCTGAGAGGGGAGGGAACAAGTTAAAAAAAATATTGAAGTTTTTCTGGCATAAATTCTGGAAAAAAAATGATTTCCGCTTGTAAAAAAAAATATGTTTTCTCAAAATAAATGAAAAATTCTTTATTAGAATTTTATTGTAACATATTTAAAAAAAAAAAACAATGTTTCATCTCAATTTTGAGTTTCTACGCTTTAAATTTATGTAGATATCTTATAGTAGACACGATTGTAAGTACGTTTAATCTATCGAACTCGCAGAAATAATATAAAAATAATTCCTAGGTGCAAAAAAGTAAAAAAAAAAACAACATACCTAGGTTTAATAACTCATCGATTGAACTCTTGAAAAATTTATATTTATATTTTATTGTGTATAGTATTTCATAAGATTTACAAGTACTATAATTTTAGTCCATACTTTCGAGCTTTTATGTGGTTTGAATATTCAAAAGTATCTCAAACCTGCATGTTTAAATTTTCACGCAGGTATATCGTAGAATGTCTGATTTTGAAATAAATTTCTTCGTGTAGATGATTTTCATCGAAACATTCACGACCCTGTCGAATTCCGGAAGCTATATTATAGGTTATTTTGAAAAACAAAAAATCATTTTGACGTAAAATAATTATTTGGAAAAGGGATTGTCGCCTACATGGCTCTCTCTACACGTTTCTTTGTGAACCATCTCACTAAAATTAGCTCGCTCTTCGATATTTTAAACGAATACTGTAATCATGTTCCCACTTTGGCTACTAGACTTCGCAACCTTCCTAAATTCCCATTCTTCTCCTCGAATTAACAGTGCCATTAAACGTAACAAAAATATCTAATCCCTGGAAAAATGTACAGAAATAATAATAAATTTTATTTAAAAAAAAAAAAAAAAGACCGTTAATTTGAATGAGTATCTCTTATTGGTGTATATGCCCAAATTTACGACACTAATTTTTTCAATCTAGAAATTCTCATTTTCTTCAATTACACCCTTCTAATTTTTTAATTTTCAGATATGACTAGCTTAGGACATTCTCCGGATGGTCAGGAACATTTTGAGACTACTTTCATTAGAATCTATAAAGTATATGACCCTTGTTCTGAGCGAACGAAATTTCGTCAGTTCTGGAGACAGACATACCAAACATATATCCTCCTCTGTACGCCGTCGGTAAAAAACAGATTATTCTTCCGCAAGATAAATATTTATAAGGTATTTCAACATGTAAAAATTTTCAGTAAATGCTTTTCAATTTCAGTTTTATACCTATCCATTTTTTTTTCTGGCTTCGACAGAATGAAATTTATGAAATAAATTGACCAATAAACTGAAGAGTCCATCGTTAGCCCCTTCAGTTAATTTGTTAGGACGGTACTGGAAAAGATCTCCTCCAAAAATAAAAATGGTAGGCCTAAGCTAGGTAATAACTAATTTTATTTGTGAATCCAACGAAAAACAAGTCAAACTGGACGATTAATACAAATGAGAACGTCAAAAAGGTAATTCAAAATTCGTTAATAATATGAATGATTAGAAAAGTGTAAAGATTTTAACATAAAGTCATCACAGTTCAAACCCAAAAAAAAAAATCAATTTGAACAAAACGTTGGAAAAAAAGATGATACCCGTTTTCAGCTTTTGTCTGAAGCAGAATTTTCTGGTTTGAACTAAAGTTACATATAACTATAGACTGTAAGACAAGTTGGCGCACTCTGATACGAAAATGGTTTCAAAAGTCAGTAGGAAAATTTTATCCCACTAAGTAAGCGCTAGTGTCGTTCGCGATTCAAATTCCCTTCCCTTTGAAAATCTAACCATCCCAACTGAAAACTGATGCCAATTTTATTACATTGGCTTTATGGGGAGTGCATTCACTTATCTAACTTTAGTTTGTACATCAAATTTTTATAGTTTACGTACAATTGCAATTACCTTTCCCATACTTTGAATGAATTCTAAACAACTTAACATCCTTAATTTGTAGCTTTTTAATGGGTATAAATCGAAAAGAATAAAAATCAATATTCTCCAAATAAAAATTCTCAAGTTACAAAATTTATATAGTATTAAATTGACTGTCGTCTAATTTGGAACTACATGGCTAATTCGAAGAGAGATAAAAAAGAAAGATATTATAACCAAACGAATTCAGTGCTTCACAGTTTCAATAACAGGGGAAACGCTGGAACAAAAACTAAAAAAAATAGATTTTTCAATTTTCCGAAGTCTTTATAGTGCGTTTTGACCTCAACAATTTTAGAAATTGAATCGAAAATTTGGAATTTCTTCCTCTTCAGATGCTGCTACGAAATCGTCAATAAGGCAGACAGAAAATAATTATTCACAATGTTTAATACCGACTAGTTAGTTGGAAATAATTCATAAATAAAAAAATATTTTCCTCATTGTTTATTTCGGAAGAGTCATAATTGGTCCAAATTTTCTGCAGGCTTATTATAATTTTTAATGCGACAATTATTGGCTCAAATAACAATAACATTGATAACAATTGATCTGCCCATCCGTTCTGGCGTAATCAGTCTGAGCACACATTTACTTTTCTCACTCTATTCATTCCTCATCGCAATTTTGGGTAATATTAATGGCATTCTGTTATTATAAAGCCCTTTCTACAGATACCTTCACTTAAAAATCTTTCCATCTGTTCTGGTGCAAAAGGGAAAAACAAATACTATGACTTTGCCATCTTAACTTACATATAATATAATGATGATGATGATGATGATGATATATGATATGATCACCAAATTTAATTTTTGGCTAAATAGTTCGTAGGGATGACAATATTTTATTTTTGGTCGATATTATTGATATGGTCAATATTTGTGAGATGAGGCACTGACGTACATTAGGCCATATTGTAATAATATATTAATACAATACAGGGTGTCCCGAAAATCGACTGCAAAACTTTGATTGTTGGCAGTACCTACTTGGTAAAATAAGTAAAAAACGTTATTATTGTAACGAATGTCGACGAAAATTTTCTAAATGTACGACTAAATGTTACATAGTGTTGTAATAATTTTATTAATTTCTCAAATTATGACATACTTTAGACTCATCTTCTTTGAAACAAAACCTAACAGTAAATTGTACTGTTAGAACTCAACAAAATAATTCAATCGAATGCAAGATAGTTGTCTTTGACCTCATATAGTATACATACATGTGTAACTTCCTAAAAATTATCCAGGTAAACATTAATTCTCCTTCCTTCAGGTAACAACCAGTCATTGTGAACTAATCACATTATTATTTACCATTTCTTTTCTATACTATATCAAAATGAAGGATATAAAAACAAATACATAGAAGAATAGACTGCTCAGTTCAGTTCAATTCTTAGTATTCATTATTCAATGTTAAATATTAACTCTATTAGAGATTTTACTTACATGTAAATGAAAATATTATTTTGTATAAAAAAGTAACTGTGTTGAATTTAATTGAAGTTTTACAAAACAAAGAAAATTAAGGTTCACCATAAGAGTGTGGAAACCTAGGATTTATCATTTATTTATAAAAGTTTATCTTTTATTGTTCGTAAGTATTTGTTTGTGGTTCTCTACAAATAAATACTTGGTAAAAGTGTCAATGTCAAAAAGAGGTAAAACTTCCATAATAACACTATTTTTCTGGCATTACAATTATAACCTATTTTATCATGGTAATGATGACATTTTTAAAAAATTCAATGCTTTTATAGCACCTTTGATATGGAATACAGACATGTTTACAAAACTTTTTTTACTTGTCTCAGGTACTACCTACGACTGAAATTTAGGCAGTCAATTTTATTCCTTGCATTTTAAAAGTACTCCAACAAAAAATGCTATGCAACTATGTGTATATGTATGCAATATCTGGAGTACATCTGTCTCATGTAGGTCTTTTGTTACTTGTTTTGTAAAGTCTGCGCTAATTAAAAAGTTTTATTGAAAAATTCGACAGAATTGACGTATGAAGCCGACATGATGAAGGAAAAAAGAGCCGACTTCAATAATTCCAGTTCCTAGACGTAGATCTTGATAGAGAAATTATAAAAGGATTTTTTTCTCCCTTTACCCGCCTCCTTTTTTTTTCTTTGATGTTGATTCTATTTTTTGAAAAATATTATTAATTTTGCATAGATAATACTTTATTTTCATTTCATTTTAATCCCAGTATATCTTCCTGGAGAAATTTAAAAAAATTATTTTCCTCTTTTTAGAATTTTTTTTTTTTTTTTTGAAGTTGGTTAAATTTTTACACATATAGTATATCATTTACACAAATTATTTTCGATTTCAAACGCCGAACTAGCAAAAAAATGGCCAATTTATCAGACATTTCTGCACTTCTAAGGTTTAATCAATTCAAATCAATTTATTTATGCAAAAGCTGACATGGATACGCATAATTATGAAAGGAAAAAATTGACGTAGCGATCGGGAAAGAAATAAAAGAAAAATAATTTAGATATTTTTTGTCATAAATCCTTCCTAAATCCTAACATAATGAAGAAATAAAAATTTCTCTAAATGAGAGACTGATTACCTTTTATCCTTCGAGTCATGACGGCTTTCTGCATCGATAATTTTGAAATTTATTAATACTTTTGCAGTGATTTATTGGTACTTAAAACGGTTATAGAAGTACTATATGATAGCATAATTAAATGACCGATATCATTATTATATTGGAAAGATTGCCGGTAATGTATTACAATAATTATACCGAGGTACCTACTAATATTGTCTTTCAGCTACCTAGGTCAATATATTGTAAGATTTATTTCCTTAATAGAAGCCTATGAATTAACTATTTTCGATAATTTTTTATCAGAACCAACACACCGAGTCGGATCAGAAAATTTGGCTTTTTGTAAGAAAACATTTTTTCTTTTAGTCTCTTCGGTAGGAAATCGAACAGCCTTTTCAGCGAACAAAGTGCCGTACTTTTCCAAATCAAACTGCCTGTTTCTAACTATTTGCCACATCCAACAATCCTCATTTCTTCACAGTTAAAAATTTATATAATCCAAATACTTAATAGCCAACTCGTTGCCATCGATTTCAAAATATTTATTTTAAGTAAGTATAAATATCTGCTAGAATATAAGATCTATTTTTTTGCAAGCAACGTATGAAAAAAAATAAAAAATAAAAAATAAATAAATAAATAAATAAATAAAAAAAGACGAACAAAAAGAATTAACGTTCATTAACCTCAAAACAAATTCACGTTTTTCTAACTTCACAATAATGAGAGAATGAAATATTCATTAAAAATTCATATTAAATCGCAGTAAAATTTTATCGTTTTTGTTCAGGATAAGTGTAATAATAATTTTATTTTGTAGCATGGGCCTACAAGAGTTTGCAAGAAAAGTGAAGTGAAAAAGTACGAACGTTGCAAATATACCTGGATAAAATGGAGAAAAAAAAAAAAAAAAAAAGAGAAAAAAGGAAGAAAAAAGAGACGTTTGTAAACTTTTCCGATTGGTTACGACTATTAATCATTCGCTTCTGCAGCAAGAGGTGTGCGTAGAACTGGCGTTCACACTTCCACCCTCACTTTTTCGCAACCTTCCAGCCACAATTTCGAAAGCTCGAACGGAAAATCCCGGGAATTTGAGCTTTCGCCTCGTCAATATGGGAGCTGCCAGCCAGTTCAGCACTCGCTGCATGTTTCTCGCGAATTCTTACTACAGATTTATCGACGCGTTAAACGTGATTTTAATTCGGAAATTTTCGAATATAACTAATTCACCCTTACGAGGCACCCCCACCCCCCTATAGCGTTACCAAAATGTTTCCGAACCGTGAAAAATTATCATATTCTTACTGGACAAAGAATGTGATTTTGGACTATTTGCACCAATAGCCTACCACAAGATGACTGCATAGGTAGTATGCCTCAGGCATCTTTAACAAAGGAGCCCCGTATTGGTTTTTTTTTAAAATTTGGTAGAAAAGAAATTGCGTATGTATTATTGAAAATATGTCTAGTAGACAAAATGTACGATGGGGATATTCTGCAATGAATTACTTAGATGGAGCTTTTCTCTTGGTTCCAACAAAATGTAATGAAAAAACCGAAGCAGAGGACTTAAAAGCTGCCGTACAGGGCCGGCAATTTTTCATTTTCCCATGTGTAGCGAAAAAAAAAAAATTTTTTGTTGCAAATTTTACACAGAATAAAGAAAATTTGATTTGAGTAATTATGTGTAAACGTAATTATTTCCCATGTGTAGCGAAAACCACTTGGGAATTTCTCATAAAACTTGCCGGCCATGCTGCCGTTGGTCTTTATTAACGTTTGTGGGTCACTGATTTGCACGAATTTCATCGAAACGGAGTTTATTTTTTTAGTTTTTAACTTTTTATGTTCCATTGGTGGATATAATAATTTACCTTGAGCATACTAGTGCAACTGAAGCACAAAACTGAAATGTTATTCGACAATACCGGCACAAAATGTCTCTTTTTCATAAATGATTGAGAATGAACTGCAAAGACACATAGTCTCACTTTTCGGTTTTCACCTTATTTACATAATGACAAATTAATGAGGTAAATATGCTTTCTTCCTCTAGTATTTTGCATGTATATCACGATCAATGTTAATTTTACAGCGAAAATAGCTCAGTAAAAATAATATATTTAGCACCTAATTTTGTATTAATGAAGTTAATTATTACCAATGATCACGTCATTTAATGTACCAAATGGCAAGAAAATGCGGATGAAAAATATCGTTTTTTATACCGAATTTTCTTAATATTTTGCTATAATTGTACGACTAAAACAAATGAGAAATTGAAAAAAATTTCGAATATATTGTATGTATAGGCCTACGTAAAAATAAATGGTATTTTATTTACTTATTTATTTTTTTTTTATTTTTTTTTTGCATCCGATAGAAAATATTATAAAAAATTTCATTTACTATAATCGTCAGGAGGATGGACTTCCGAAAATAAGATGCTAAAAGTCTGGTGAATAGGCCTAATATGTTTCTGAAATTTGATTTTACCACATATTTTCATTGATATACTTGGGGGAACAAAATAGACATTTAACTATTCCTCAAAATTGACAACAAAATTGTTTTTCATGAAAGAGTGGGTTGGGGTTGAAACTTCAAAATAAGGTATTTAATTTCTCACCAATATCTTACTTATTACAGAGGCAAATGTGACAATTTATTGTGTCTCCTGTATTGAATTTTTGCTTTCATCTAAGTCAAAATTAATTTTATTTCAAAAATGATTTAATAAAAAAATTATCAATATTCACATACTGTACTACACAGAGACCAGCTAGAAAATAAGGCTGAAAATTATTGCTTTTTGCATCGAATTCTCTTAAAAATATAATATTATAGGTAGGTATACTATTAAAATTAATTACGAAGAATCAGATGTTAATAAAAAAGGGTGATTTTAATCAACATTTTCTCGATTTATGAAGACCTACCAGTAAAAGAAAAAACATACGTATATGTGGAGATGCAAATACTATTAGGCAGTCTTCCATCGGCAAAGGCAAAGCCATGAGGACATGTTCAACCCTTTTTAACTTGTGGGTTGCTGGTTTGATTCCTCACACCAGCCAACCCACATCTGCAGGTAACCCCAACATGATTTGAACATGTAACCTGTGCTACACCCCTAAGTAGACAGCACAACACAGCAGAGGTCTATGTAGATTAATCTGAGTTTACCCATTAACAGCCTATATATAGCTATCCTCTATGTACTTGCATCTTCGATTCCAACTGCTAGGAGGAGGGGTGATGAGATGTGACCAACAGTTAAGCAGTATTTCATTGGCAGTGGTGTAGCTGCACAGATATGTTCCTTGCTTTTTAACCTGCCGATTGTCGGTTTGATTTCCAATGCTGACTGACTCGCAGAAACTTGCTCATAATTTTCATCTTAATTTACGAGTGGGTACAAATCATCAACAACAAAAAAATCCCAATTCAGTCTAAACTCCTCCCCAACCCACTTTGATACTATGGAAAATGTGAAAAATGTCAATGAAAATTGGTTTTTTACTTATATCCCCGTCATTGATTTTGAAAACCTATTATAATACAGCCTATTCGCTTTAAGAAAGACATGACATTACACGCAGGTTATAGGCAAATGGGAAAAGAATAAACAATAATTCACAATTATGTGACTGAGAATGTTACAAATTTTCAATTTTGATGACGTATTAACTACCTCATCTATGATGATATATATGAATGCCTTACTGATGTCATGTCTCTCTTTAAGACAGGGATGGTATTTTACGCGTAGAATTTGATATTCTACATTTATTATGTAAAGTATTGTAGCACGTGGGGCATATTTCGTTACTTTTTCTTTTATTATTTATTTTTTATCTTTCTTTATTTTTATATATGACTTTCCGAAAGTTACTTTTCTAATTATCACGTTCGTTGTATTTACATCAAATAGCATGTCGGCACCTCCATTTCTCTGCGTATTCTTGTACCCAATTGGAACATAAATTAATATCTTTTTCACACAATTATTATGATTAATATGTCCAACTTGCATTCAGTTCCTGTTTGTATGTATTTTTCTAATGTAATAATTATGTTCTTTAAACTGAATTAATTTCCTTTTTGAATCTCTTCAAGTGTAAGTATGTGTGTGAGGTAAATATGTGTGAGCTCGATTCAATTTAATTTAATTGTTTCGGTTCTGAAATAAAGTGTATGTTCAGACAAACCTACTTTCTTTAATTTTACTTTTGACCTGTTGCTCTAATATATTATGCGCTTCTAGTGACTTTTGTACACTAAAACATGTAGAATATGTAGAAAATAGATTATAAACAAATTGATAACTCTTATCAAATATGGCAATGTAGAATTGAATTCTACATCTACACGCATATTTTATATGTAGAATATGTAAAGTAGAATATCCAATTTCATAGAGAATATGTAGAGTATGTAGAACATAACGCTGATAAGGTGACAAAATACTGATAACACTGATAAGAATTATCAATTACTTGTTTATATTCTACTTATTTTCTATATATTCTACATGAAATTGAATATTCTACTTTACATATTCTGCGTGTAAAATATGCGTGTAGATGTAGAATTCAATTCTACATCGCCATCTCTGTGAATAGGTTAGGTATACTATGATGGAGAAAATTAAATCATATACAACATGTACCGAACTGAAATTGCTCAACTCACTGAAAAAGTCCATTTCTTTCAAAATCTTTATTTTTCAATGATTTTCTAAGAGTGGGGATAGTATTGGAAAAAACTAAAAAGAATGAAACTTAAATGCACGGTTTATTCTTGTAATGTATATATGCTCTTTTTTCCTTAAACAAATCATCATTAAACTACTGATATAAATCTCCCAATGTGGACAGGTGGCAGGATTTTAAGGGAAGAGGCTCAAATGTAGAATTCTTTTCACATTTATCTCGTAATTATAGGAATCTCTCCCTCCTTATTTAAACGGTCACCACAAAATAGATTCAGTCATAGGTTGTTTTTTTCATTTTCCAATGAGAGACTTTGACTAGAAAAAAATCTCCATGGCCCTGCTTATAGTGGTAGTACACCACTATGGATTCGGCACTTAATATATAATGTTCATTTAACATCCGAGGACTATAAAAGTAGTTTGTCGTCACACACCTTCTCGCACCTGATGTCCGACAACGACTGTCAGCGACCACCTCAGCCCAGTCCTCCTGTACCTACATTTCTTCAGTACAGGAGTTCTCCAAACGCCCGCCAGGCGCGTGGAGTGATCGTAGGCTACGCCCACAATACTGAAGGCGGTGTCCACAACCAGTCTTCCAAGACTGGTTGTTCGTAGGCCTGTAAAAAATCATTAAAGTACATAGACAGAAGTACAAAATTATTGTTTATTATAAATGAATAAAAGAATAGAAAAATTGTACTTTCTTGAGGTACAACAACAACAAACAAATAAACAAAAAACTATGTACAAAAAATTTTTTTTTTCTTTTTTTTTTTTGTTTATGTTGTAGGCCTTGGGGGTCTCCAACTGTGAAGTTGTACCCCTGCAGACTTCGCGGATTGGGTTCGAGGAGACTGGAGGGGTAATTTATTGGTTGGCGCCATATAGGAGTGACTCTGGAAAGAAAAGAGATTGTGTGTATTAGTGTTTGCTAGTCTGATAGTGAAATTGAGACAATTATTATCTTAATTTCTAGTTCGGTTGGTCGTGACCTGCTATCACCTCTCACCCGCTATTATCCTGAAGAGGTTGCTGGACAGTGAGAGAAAGTGTTTGGCAGAACAAGTGCTGTCTTGACTTTAAAGATAGCTAACTCCAATGGTGCCACTTTTCATTGGGGTTTTAAATTTGTGAGTCTATGTGCGTTTTTACAGGTCTGTGAAATAGGAGTTAAAATTGTTGAGTTTGGTTCGCTACTTCTGAGGTGTTTAGCTCCAGTGGTGCTAAAAACTTAGTAGGTCTGCTCACTATTTTTGAGCTAGGTAACCTAATGTCTGTGTGACGTGTTTGTCAGTCACGAGATGTCAACAGGTTGACTACTGTGGCTTACTTGTAGACACCTGGTTTTGCCATTATGTCTAGGACATGGACTATATCTCCAACTCTTGGTAGGAAATTGACGGTGCGATAAGCATTGCTTACACCTTTAGGGACTCTATCTCTTAAGTAAGGAAGATAGAGGCTTTTCCATGCTGCCCAAAGCTGTTGTAAATTTTCTTGGTCTTTTCTCCATAGACTCCGCAGATTTTTAGCCGTTAGAGTTGTTTCCTCTAAGGGTTTATCTAGGTCTAAGGTGAAATTTCTGAGTTTAGCATGCATAAAGTGTGCTGGGGTCAGCGTCATCTGTTCCTCCTTGTCTGGTGCTGGAAAGAGGGGATGTTCATTCATCATCACTTGTATATTTTTAAGCGCAGCTTGAAAATTGTGACGATAATGTGAATGTGGCCCCATGACACGTTCAAATGCTTGCTTATATACTCCTATTAGCCTTTCATATGTGGCACTGTACCAAGGAGCTTTGGGTGGCGTGAAATGCCAAGTGATTCCTTTTTGTAGGAGTTTATCCTTTATGGTGCTGTCAGACGTTATTGCTTCCCAGAACTGTGGCAAGTGTGTTGCTATCAGTTTGAACTGGGCCACGCTGTCTGACAGCATTGCTTTGGGTGTTCCACAGTCAGCAAAGAACATTTGGAAAGCTACCCATATTTCTCCTGTGGTCAGAGACGACAGGGATAGAAAGTATACGGCTCTGGTGGATAGAAATGTGAAGATTAATATCCATTTTTTGTAAACGGTAGTGGTTGGTGTTGCTAGTGCCTTCTTCTTTTTTGGTAGATATTTGTCAAATACTGAATATGGACCGAATACGTCCACTCCAGTGTAGGTGAATGGATGCGTGAAAGGCACTAGTCTGAAGTCCGGCATTCCTGAGTGTGTTATTATCTAACCTTTTGCATATAAGGCATGATTTTTTGAGAATACGTGGTAGTATTCTCATTGCCTTTGGTGTAAAATATGTTCTACGAAATGCTGCCATCGTAAATTTTATGCCAGTGTGACTATTTAATGTATGTACATTTAATAGTATTAATTTTGTTAAGTGGGACTTCGGATGTAACAATACTAGAGATAATATATCTTCAGTAAATGGCGTTACTGGTATGTAATTCCGAAGTCTTAACAGTCCTGATTCGTCTATGACAATGTGGAATTTTTCGTATGCTACATATTCTGGTGCATTATATGTTGATAATGCTTTGAATATATTAGAGAAGTGCTTTCTCTGATCTGCATATATGAAGCATAATAGTGCGAAATGGTAATTGTTTGGTAATATTGCCCATGGTGAAATCGACCTATTTCTGTTAAGTCGTTTTCTTGAAAACTTTCTTATTGCTGTTAGGCAATGGTAGAAAGTTCTCTTAAGACTGATTAGAGTGTTGAAATTTTCTGAGTTTATATTGAACGGTGTTTTAGTTGGTTCATGTATGAATGTTTCATACGGTATTGTTTTTTGAGAGAGTCTATCTGGTTTAGATGATAAATCCAGGATTTGCTGCGAACTATCTTGGATTTCTTGTTGGTTAAGTTCTGAATCGTTTTGATTCAGTTCTTGTTCTGTTTGTGTAGCAAATATTTTAACTTCACAAACGTGATTGATTGTGTTGAACTTAAATTTGCGTATTTTTATTTTCCTAGATTTAAGTTGTCTATTAAGTTTGGCAGGTCTGTGACTGTCAAACATTCTATCGTAGTCTTGTGGTAACAATTCCGAAAGTTTTTCGGAAGTGTTTAATGACTCTCTCAAAGTAGAGAAAACTGGTGTAGTTTGCTCTTCTTCTGTTGTGTCAGGTAATGACTGGATTATGTGTAGGTCAGTTACTGGCCAAGTATCAGGACTATCACTAAGCCATTCAGGAGCTGACCACCAGTTCGTGTGGAAGATGTCTTCCACCAATGCTCCTCTTGAGCCTGTCTGCTGGATTTTCTGCTGAAGGAACGTATCAAAATTGTAGATTTTCTACTTTTTTAATTTCGATAACTCTGTTCAATACAAACTGGGTCATTACTCTGCGTTCTAACAACGATGTTAGAATGCATTTACTGTCTGACCATAGATAAGTTGGGCTATTAACTAAGTCTAGTGGTTTACGTAAGTTGTGCACCACTCTTGCTCCAATGAGTGCTGCTAACAATTCTAATTTGGGAATTGTTACAGTTTTCATTGGGGCAATTCTTGATTTTCCTAAGACGAATCTGACTGCATTCTTGTTTGTTTCAGGATTACTGGAATGTAAGAATGCTGCCATGGCAAAAGCTGTTTTTGAGGCATCTACAAAGATATGTAGTTGGAATTTACTTGGGTCATAAGTCCCTGTGTAAATTTGCCTTGGTAGAACATAGTTTATGCATTTTCCAAGATCCTTTACCAGTTGCGTCGCTATCGTTTGTAGTGACTGTGGTAAAGGTTCGTCCCATTTAAAATTTTCGTTCCAGAGTTGTTTGATGAAAGCTCTAAATGGAATCAATGCCGGTGCAAACCAACCATGGGGATAAAAATATTGGGAAATGGCTCTTAGAAAGATTCGTTTTGTCCAATTTTGATTTTGATCCTTTAGTTTTGGTGAACTAATGAATATTACGTCATTATCCATATCCCATGTCAAGCCAAGGACTTTGATCTGAGGTTTGTTTAATGCATGTTCGGGATCAAAGTCTTTTCTTAATGGGACACAGTTTGTTCCCCATTGAGATAGTTCCATTGAAATATATTTTATTAGTTTGTTAGCTTCATTGAGTAGGGCTAAAAAACTTTGATGTGTTGGTAACGATGTTACCAAGTTGTCTACATAAAAATTTTTTGTAAATTTTTTGTAAAAAATTGGGTTTGTTTGTTGGAAATGGTGCATTAATATTGCTACCAATAGAAATGGTGCCGTGACTATTCCAAATGGTACTCGTCGAAACCTTAAGATAATTATATTATCTTTTATTAAAGTTTTCGGTGGATTTTTTACCCATAGGAATCTTGTTACATCTCTATCATCAGGATGTAACCCTATTTGATGGAAGGCTTTTTTAATGTCCTCTATTATAGCGTAGGTATCTTTGCGAAAATATATTAATATTTGGAGCAAATCTGGTAAGAGGTTTGCTCCTTTAAACATGCAATCATTTATTGAATGTTTTGTTTTTGCCAATCCATCAAATACTACTCTCAGCGGCGTACTTTTAGTTAGATCCAAAATTCCTTTATGAGGGAGATAATGTATAACTCCTTCAGGTTGTTTTGGATCCACTTTTTCTATCATTTCCAACTTTATTAGCATCTCAAAATACTCGTCATATTTCTTGAAAAATTCTGGCGTCTTTTGCATTTTAGGCAATTGATGTTCCAGTCTTTTATAGGCTAGGTTATAATTATCAGCCAAGGGTGGCGGATAATTCTTATATAGCCATTTTATCTGGTATCTGTCGTTGACTATTTCTACGTTTTTGTAAAATAGTCTTAAAGCTTCAGCTTCTGCTTGAGCTTCTTCCAGATTATTTGATTCGATGCCTATAGCATCTAAACGCCATAGATTCTCAACTTCTTGTGGATTATTGAAGAAGAGAGGCATAAAGGGTTCATCGACTTTGGTCTGGTTAGGAAGCATACCTCCTAACATATGACCAAATTCTGTTTCAATCAGAGTAATAGTCGGTGAGATGTGTTTGATTCGCATTACAAAAGACCACATATAATCATTGCCTAATAATAGGTCAATCGTATGTTCAGTTTCCATTTTTGAGAATTTTATATCTGAATGTTCAGGAAAATTTTTATAGAATTCTGTTAGGTCAGGTTGTTTCAAATTTTGCGTTATGTTATTTAACGTTTTTGAGGTAATTTGAACTATTTTACCTTTTGGTGTTATAATTTCAAAATCTACTATGTAGGATTTTAAAATGTTTGATTTTTGATTTTCAACACCTTTTAATCTCAAAAGCTCTGTTTTGTATCCTCTTAATTTTAAGGATCCGAAAGTGTATGCTTTTGTGATATAGGTGTCGATACTTCCATAATCAAAAAACCCGTGTATTTTGATTGGTTGTTTTGTGTATGGTGATTGAGCGTACGATTGGAAAACTAAGAAAGTAGAATTTTTCTTATTTTTTATAAAAGCTGAAAAGTACTGACTGCTTATTGGCAAGAACTTCTTCTGCTCCACCGTGAGCTCTGTAGGCGCCTTCCATGGTTCCACATTCTCAGCAGATGGCACGTTCTGTGGAACACATGACTCATTAGCGTCAAAATTGCTTTGTTTTGAAACTTGTGTTGAATCAAGTGTGTACTTACTCAAATTTTCTTTACATTCTTTGAGCGTCCTATACCATCTTTCTCCATGTCCCTTGTTAATGGGATACGGAGCCTTGGGGCACAGATTTGCGTGGTGATCTTGTGCCAAGCAGTGGAACCACTTGCAGTGGCTCAACAGCTCCACGATGCATTGCTCCGACATGTGGCACTGAGCGCATCTTCTGCAAAGTTTGCGTTCAGTATATTCACGCTGCTGTTGTTGCAGTGTGTTCCACCTCCTGTCATGGCACAGGAACGACGGGTGCTTCTCACCACAAAAGACACAGGCCTTTTGTGGTGTGTTGGGCATGTTCAGGATACATCTCGGTGTATCCTGAGCTTTTTTGACCTGCCGTTCTTGAATTTGACATTCTGAAACAGAGGAGTCACAATATCGTTTTGGGTTAGTATTATCCCTATTTGAATTATTTCTTTTGTGGTTGGGATTAGATTTATCTTTTCCCTTGTGATTTAATTGTTCGTTATCTTTTTGAAAAGTGGCTGCCAAAAAGTTGGGGTTGCCTTTAGGTTGCCCTCTTTTTTGTTTTTCATAATTTTGGTTTGACGAATGTTTGTCTTCAAACATTTCGTGAATTTTTATGAATTCACGTATTGCCGAAAATAGGTGTGACACATGTCTGTCACTACTTTTTAGATTATTGATAAACGATCTCGGTGGAAACTTTTTTACAGTGATGTTGAAAATTTTTTCTTCGTCAACAACCGTCGAGACCAATTGATAACGATCAATCAGAACCACTATCCCATCCATCCCATCTTGTATGGATGAGATTGAATTAAGAGTGACTGGAAATTCAGTAATTTGGTACCAAATTTCCGCTCGTACTTTGCTTTGGTCCCCTAACCTATCGTGTAAGAATTGTAGGCGTTGTTTATAGCCTACGTCGTCAGGAGCAAAATGATTAAATTTTCTCAAAATATCTTTAGGAATGTTCATTTCTAAAAGATTAATTTTTTGGAGCACTTGTATATCTTTACGTAAATGTGCATACATTTTAAAACTCCTAATAAATCCTGGGTAGGTCAGAAGTGAGCCATCCCATTTTACTAGGTGATATTTAGGTGCCTTTAAATTCATAGCTGGTTGCTCAATATCATCATTGGGATCTGATTCCTAACATCAGGGAATGGGATCTATAATTTTATTTTGATTTTGAGCTTGTAGTGGGCTTCCTACGATAGGTTTGGGTACAAGAGCAGTATTTGATTCATACACTTGAGGGGTGTTTGAGTCAGTATTTGTTTGGGGGATAACATTTTCTGTTTCCTTAAGTGGGTTGCGATTTGTTTGTTTATGTTGTGAGGGTCTAGAGTCAATTATTGATTCTAGATCTATTGTCCAATCAAATGAATCGCATTTATTTTTGTTGTTCTGAGGGTTCTTTTTATTAGGGTTATCAGAATCATTATTGTGTGTAGGTGTAAAATTTTGGCCTGACCCTGGGGCGCAATGACAATTTCCCAAATTGGGTCGCGTTTTTGTTCAAATTAAAAATTCACTACTGATTTTTTAATTATGCGATTTTATTTTGGGAAGTTATTTTTTCATTCACCCATGTGGGACATACGAAATTGATTTTGATGACATTTTATTTGTTCGTTCACCCCTGTGGGATTCGCAAAATTAATTTTTTCAATATGGCTTCCGATGTTGCTTACGTAGTATTTTCCAGAGAATACGCCTAAATCCCGTCTTTATTAATTTTTCTTAATTTCAGTTTTTTGTCAAAGATCAAAATTTAATTATTAATAAACGAAATTTGGGTTGCGCGAAATTCACGTTTACACTTCAAATTTTTTATCCGCGTGACGAAGTGATTTGGAGGTTCGACATAATCTCCAGATCCACACTGAATAATCGGTAAGATGGACGTATACTTACCAATTGCTGGATTTGCTCTTTTCTTTATAAAACAATGATGACCAGTATATGCCTCTTTGAGTCTCTGGTTGGCTCAAAGATGCGGGTTTCGTGAACACTCCTAAGTTTTAACGCATTTTTAATTTTTTCAAATATTTTGAGAAATGAAAAAATGGATGCGATTCACGAATTGCCAACAGTTGGCAAACACAGTATTTCCTTACCAGACAGGCTTGGAAATTGCGAATGTAGTTTTTAGCTAAACGAATAGCATAAAATCGCACAATTAATAGAGCACCGGAAAAAAGGATCGCAAATATAACGCACAAAAATACGTAATTATAGTCGACTGGAAACATTCTTCAAAGACTGTTAAAAAGTGAGTGAAGAATCGGTTGACTATCTTTTTGCGTATTGGGTTTTGCGATCTATTTTATCTGCAATCACGTCCAATAGTGCTGATTGCATTGTTGGAACTCTAGGGGTTGCAGGTGTGTTTGTAGTAGTAAGTTTATTACAAACTCTTGATTTTTTGTGAGGTTTTTTATCTGAAATGCATTCGTGATGGGGACAAAAGAGTTAGTCTCCTAACTTGTGTTCTTTTGTCCTTCAAGAATGTTATCATTGCTGCTTAGCTAGCAACATTTTTTTTTTCTTTTTTTTAATTGCCTTCAGATGTTTATTATGAAGACCTTTTTCATGAAGTTGTAGGCGAGACAAAAGATGTTTCTTTCTTTTGTTTCATTGTCACTAGATATATTTTTATCTAGAAGGTTGACGTTTTATTATATTTATTTAGGACGGCATTCTTAGTAAAGACCTTTTTTAGGTATTTGCCATGCTTTTCCTTGGATTTTGGGTGTACGGCAAATTGATCATTCATTTTATATTTTTGGCCGATCTTTTATTTGCCGTACTTTGTGTTTGCCACATATACGTCGGTATATTGAGGATATTGTTAATCCTCAACTTTCTTTTTTGCTGGGGGCGGCTAGAAAAAATTATATATATGATTTTTTCAGTCGCCATTGCATGAAAACTTACGTATATTTTTTCGTATATATTTACGCATAGTGTATGGGTAAATATTCTGACAAATACGTAAGAGTTTACTTATTAATTTTTGCGTATATTTACATGTAAATTTACGGCTAATTTACGCATTAGGTAGGACCATATAATTTGATGTGTAATTCATTGCTCTTAGTTACGTATTGTATGTACGTAACTTAGCCTATGAATTTGCCTGTATATTACATATACATTTATGCGTAAACTTACATATAGTTTACGGATAATATACGTATTACAGCGGACGATTAATTCACTCGTAATTACGGATTAGGGATGCGTAATATGAGTTGTTGATATGAATGCAGGTGTAATTAATGAATTAATTTTTGCAAATGACTTTACAATGTTTTCGTCGACTTCTTGTCAATCGGTGAAGTTGTATTTTTTAGTTAGTCTTATATTTATTTCGCGTAGTGGGAAATAAATCTACCCTTTTTCAGATGCCTACAATTTTTGGTAGTAGGTATCAATTAATTACGTTCATTCATGTAACTATGAATGAATGTTTGATTAGAGTTCCTTGATGCATTTGTATTAATTAAAATATTTTTGTATCAATGGAAATTATTAGTGTGCGTGGGAATTTAATTCTCACGTACTTTTTATTTCATGTTCAAGATTTCAGATGACCTTGAAGTGGCATATTGACGTGTATAAATTCGAGAATATTGTTTTCAAATTTCTATTGTCAGTCCGGAAAAAAAATTATATTTATTTCCGAATTCTTTTTCTTATTAGGGAATCGAAAGTATTATAAGTTTCGATTCTTTTTGTGCCGTGAAGTTGAATAAAATAAATAAATTAAACTTCGTTTGATGAGTGGAAGCGATTTTAGTCGCAATTGAAAACGAATTATTTCTAATTGGTTTGCCTTTTTTTTTTTTTTTTTTTTTTTGAGAGAGAGAGAGATTAAAATTCTTTCGAGTTTTAATTTCCGAAGTTTTTATTTAAATCGGATTTTATTAAAAAGATCCGATTTGCCGAGGAACCCCATTGTTTCTGCTACCATATAGTGGTAGTACACCACTATGGATTTGGCACTTAATATATAATGTTCATTTAACGTCCGAGGACTATAAAAGTAGTTCGTTGTCACACACCTTCTCGCACCTGATGTCCGACAACGACTGTCGGCAACCACCTCAGCCCAGTCCTCCTGTACCTACATTTCTTCAGTACAGGAGTTCTCCAAACGCCCGCCAGGTGCGTGGAGTGATCATAGGCTACGCCCACGATACTGCTCTCACTGCTTTCAATCAAAACTTTTTTGTTTCATTTCTGGAAGAAATTTTTGCAAAACTTTAACATTTTACCATCTCTAAACTTAAAAGAGTGAACTCAACCGTGTCTTTTGATTTTCTATTCATCATTCTGAAAGCAAAAATTATGTTAATGATATTATAATTAAATTAATAGACACGATTAGAACTCTTTAAAAATATCTGGAGTAGTCATTGCTTCAGTTCCCGACTAAAAGACTATTCATCATACTATTCTTTGAAAAATGAGATAGAGAAATGCCTGTTTCAGCAGTCTTAAATTATTTTACGTAATTTGAAATATTAGGAAATTCATAAATCAAATAGTACTTGGTTAAGAGAGGAGAGAAAAAAAAAAGAAAAAAAAAAGATCGATAAAGAAATTAAACACAATGGAATTGGTGTTTCACTGTGTAGAGAATTTTTTCAGTCGCATTGGCTAAATTTTGTATGTAGCTCAGTTTACTTTATTGATGCAAATACAGAGTGTCTAAAAATCGTCTCCCAAGCCAAATGGGTCTTAGAGAACTCATCCAGAGAAGCAAAAATTTATTTTAACATGGGCTTTAAGATTGGTTGTTCCAGAGGTACAAGGTTCCCAAATTTTCAAATTTTTCTTAGTAAATCAAATGAGGAAGTTTAAAAAATCTTTCAAATTCGATTTTCGATGAGTGCATCTTATTGTACTCATTGAGTACATTAAAAAACGTTCTTTTGACCAGATCCCTATCTTCAATATTTACATAGTTAAATTTATTTGAAATCGGAAGAAATTTGTTGACATTTTAGTATGTCTAATGTTTATTTCTTTTAAATTCTGAAAAAAGAATGTTTCAGTGCTTGAATTCAAACCCGCATCCGTTGTACGATGTGAACTGACATCTTTTCTATATTTTACCTTCAAATGATTGAATATGCAACTTATTCGACATGCGCGTATAAAAGCCTATATCTCTTAAACAACAATACTAAAAAATAAGGATACAGCCATAGACTTTTTTTCTTCTCTCGATGAGTTCTACAAGACCCATTTGGCTTGGGAGACGATTTTTGGACCCGGTGTATATTACTGTCAGTAACGTAGGAATGGGCTGCGGTAACACGAACCCGAAATTTTTATACCACCTCTCATGCCTTCAAAAAACAATATCAAATTATGCTGTTGCTCAAAAATACTTGGTCTCTTTCCACCCCAAAAAAACAAAAATTCTCTGGTGACGCCACTAATTGTTGTAAAGCTGTTCTGGTGATTGGTTTTGTTTTGTATTACAGTACGGCTTCGATAACATGATACAATAACATTTTGTGTCCATTATAGTCTAGTAAGATAAAGGTTTGAAATTGAAATAAGAGTCAATAGTAACTAAAGGTTTCATGACTCAAATATATTGAGGGTTGGCTTCTTAATAAATTATAAAAATGCACCACCTCCATACTCTGTGCTCGCACCAGAGAAGCTACAACAGATGACTATTTCGGGTTATTTCAATTTTCCTTAATAGCTAAGTGATCTACTAACAATAATATTGTTCTTTCATAAAATTAATGAAGGTATACAAAATTTTAAACGAAAAATTTACACGATTTGTATCTCTTGCACAGTCAAGAATACATTGGAAGTAATTTTTGTAATTAATTTTCGTTTTTTTAAATAAACACGATCCCCTCTTGGAAGTATTTCGTAATCATGATTTTTTTATGAACTTTGTTTACACTTTTTGTTAGGC
Organism: Ericerus pela; assembly: GCA_011428145.1. NCBI lineage: Eukaryota > Metazoa > Arthropoda > Insecta > Hemiptera > Coccidae > Ericerus > Ericerus pela. Next base: position 95,710 of record WOFM01000445.1, on the reverse strand, counting down.
TTTCTATCCTATGTGATTGGGTCTTAAAAATGGATTACCTAGTTATTCTATTTGTAGGTACTTAGTAGTAGCCTATTTCAAAAACCAAGAGGATTTGACGTATTTTATTTTGAGTGTAGTGGATAGATACCTATGCAATTTTTTTATAGGGCTTCTGACATTTTTATCACTTTTTCTTGCAAACTTCGTTTTCACTTTTCGTTACATTTGACATCATCTTTTTACCATGTACCTCAGGTTAAACATTTCCAGTGTTAAAAGTTTTCAACTAATTTTTTATTGTATAATAAGGGTTGAGTTATAGGTAACTAGAGTGGTAAAACAGTGCATGTTTTTCAAAATCATAATAGTCTGTATTACTTTCTCATTGTGAAGCTGAAAATGAATTCATGTTGAAGTAAAGTTGGCGAAAAAAGAAAGGTAGCATGATAATATTTCCCATCTGTATGTAGTTAGTAGTCTGTGCACACATCACACATGGTGTCTCCGGTTCTGGAAATGAACCATTAGAAAAATAATGATCAAATAATAATTTTCGCAAGATTTTTCTGATGGCTTTTTTTCATTATGAGGAACACTATTTTTTTACAGACCTGAAATATATTGTATAGACGACATATTAATGGGAAATATCGGTATGCTAATTTTTCTACCAACTTTATATTCATTTTCTGCTTCACAGTGAGAAAGTAATGCGGATTATTATCTGTATCACAGCTCCTATCATAGTTATGAAAAAACCAGATGACAGGTTTTTTGTTTAAAATTTTATATGCATTATTTTTTACTGAAATATTTTTATTATAATTCGTTCAGTAATTGAAGAAAACTGAAAAATCTACGAATAGTCAATCACCTGTTGTAACTCTTCCCAGTCGAAGTACATGGTATAAGGATAGGATACCACAGAGGCCCATCTCAACGGATTTCAGCCGTAAAATCTTTTCTTACTATTAATTACATTTCAATCCCCTTTCAACCTTATTTTACTGGGCTACCCACGTAACCTAATTATTTCAACAAATTTACCATAGTTTGTAGGTTGTGTAGATTTTCCTCCAGACTCAATTTCCGTTTGTCCACTTACACAGCCAGTTAACTCTCACGGTTTGCATCAGCTGTATTATTCAAACGGATATGATCTCAAGATCTTTGCTTTTTGTGAAAGATGCAAAGAAAATAGAGAACAGTTTATTGTGGCGTAGCCTACATACTTACATATATACACGCATATATGTATGTATGTATGTATGTATGTATGTATGTATGTTGTCTCACCAATCAGATGGACTTCTCAGATATTTTCTCATATGATTGGTCAAGTCATAATATCAGTTTCAAAGAACATTTTGCGGATCCACATAGGTATGTTTTACATCTAGTAACTTTTTGTCTAGTTGAATGCTTCTCACTCTAGAGGCGCCAGTATCGACATACAATTTGATGTATATACTTAAGTAGTTCCTGCTATTTTGCAAGGTTTAAGTGGTTCAGAAATGTGGCAACTTTTGTGGAGCCTGTTAAGACAGTATAATTTAGTTTATTTACATACAGCTTTCTGAATAATTTCATTCTTTGTAAAAACCATTCCATGATTTGAAAAAAAAATTATTTTTCGATACATTTGTATAAGGAAGAAAATAATCAAAATACCTGAAGATTCCAAATCAAAAATTTAGTAAAAATTTGAAACTAAATTCTCTATTTTTCAACTCATTTTTCAAGGCATTCATATAAAATAATTCAAAATTCAAAAAGCTTGACCTTAATTTTTTTTTGGTCTTTAATATAAAATTTTTGCTATACTTACTTCAGTACATACAAATATAAATATATTTTTATTTGTTCATTAAATTTATTAATTTGTATTTTAGTGTAGGCAAATAATGAACATTATTTAGGTTAAAAATGAAAAGAAAAAGAAACCTAAGTTTTCCATTAATGCACAATAAAAAACGCACTACCCTTAACGCATGTGTTACTCCAGTGGGAGGGGGATGAAACATTCACCAGAACTCAGTTTCTCACATTTTTCTCACTAAGTACCTCCATGAACTTATTTGAAAAATATGATTAGAAAGAAATTATTCTCCATAAAATTTCCAACAAACTGATACCCTAATATATTGCCAGATTTAGACAAATGAAACTGGAGTAGTCGAGTTTGAAACAATGTATAATATTGATATTCCATATATGCTTCATGTTACCCATTAATTTTATTTTATCCTATTTGTTTATTATTTGTTTGTGAATTTGAACTCCAACCAGTAACAAAATTTTTGTTTGGTTGATACAGAAGCTCAATGGATGGATAAAGCTGAAAAAAAATTATTATTGAACTGTTCTGAACCTCTGATCGTGTACATACTCAAACATAATACCAATAATAAGTAGTACAACAATCCTCATGTTTTTGACAGAGTGAAAATGGAAATCGTAAGAACAGAAAAGCCTAAGCTCTAAATGAATGTTTTCAATTTTAATGCCTAAAAAAAATAATTTTTTCACCCATATGCATTCTGTTTGTTATAAGGATCATTTTCTTCTATTTTTTTATTGTTTTATTACTTTACTTTGTCAACCCCACCATACCCCTACTAGCATCTTTTGAATCTTTCCTTACAATACGTATTTTTGGGTCCATACATTTAAATTATTTTATAGTTGTCAGAATATTCTCCACACGATGATTTCATTTTTATATATATTTTTATGAATATTACAGTTTATAGTACCATGGTTAAATTTTTAGTTCTATGTCAATTCTATGAAAAAGCTGGGCCAAGAAAATCCATAGCCAGGTGGGCCTGGGAAATTGGCTGTTGAACCGGTTCTGTAGATTTATACTTTCAGGCTAACATTAAACTTTATCAGCTATGAAATTTTTGTTTTTTGCAAATAAATACAAACTTTTAAATTTTGAAGAAAACTTTTTTCTTAAAAACTACAATTGAGAATTTAATAAGATCGCAATGGGTATATTATTCTTGTAGAGATATTAAATAACTATAAATACGAACATTTTTGTAACTTTTGCTGTTCAAAAAATATGAAAATAAATTGATAAACAATTTTATTTTCAAAAATCAAAAATGTAGTTTTATACTCCAAGAGCAATCACCATTTTTCTGTCAAATATTCCTCAAATGGTTTATCTCTTTAATATTATTTATTGCAAGGTAATAATAACGAAAAAATGTGTATTTTTAATTATTTAATCCCTTTATTAGATGGTTTTTCCAATAAAAGAAATATCACTCCCTTTTAGGTGAAATTTGATACCTGAAAAGGGGGAAGTCTAAGAAAAAAAGTTGGGGAATTATGCTCTATAACATACTGCAGTCTCTTGAATTTAGGAACTGTAGATTTTAGGAAAGAAAATTTTCCTCAAAAGTCAAAAGAAAAATTTTGTCAGCCAAAATGAATATTTTAAAGCTGATATTTGGCAAAATATAATATCAATCTAATATCAGCCTGAAAGTAACCTTGAAAAAAAAATTAGAAGTTACCTTTAAAATAAAAAAATTATTTCTGGTCCGACAATGAGCTGAAGTTATCTTTATATTCTTAAAGAAATGTGTTATGGAAGTAACATTTAGAAGGTAAATCATCTTTTACACACAGGTCCCCAAGTTTTGAGTTGGTGAGTGGCTTTTAATAGAGAGTTTTAAGAATATTGGTATATTTGTATTACTTATTTTAGTGCAAAATTCTGCCAACAATTTATTTTTTGATTCGTTTGTTCATAAATTTTCAGTTTTTCCAAAAGTTTGTAATTCTTTTACAAAAAAGTGAAGAAGGAAAGAAAAAAAATGGAAAAAAAATTGCTGAGAGTGAGCAGGTTATCTATCTCTGATCTAGAATTGTTTCAATTTTTCCTAATGGAGAAGTAAAATTTTGACTTCTATTGACATGAAATTTCCCTCTATTATCAAAATCTAATGTTTCCATTTGTATCTGTTTGTAAAATTGTTGAAAATACTGCTAAGAAATAATGAAGATATTCTCACTCAAATTTTAATTGATTTCATCTTCATCTGGCTGTATGTATGTCATAAAATAAAAGTTGTTTTTTTTTGTACTCCATATCATGCTCCAACCACCTAATCATTTTACCTGTGCCCACATTCTTCGCTGTTGTGTTTAGGTAATTTACAAATGAAGAGAATTTTGAAAAATTCATTTCTCAAGCTATAATTAAACTTCTAAATTGTGATAAGGTAATACTTCTCAATAGATGCTTCTTTGAGAGAAGAGAATCAAGTTTTTGTTCAAAGCAAATCATGGCGCATAGATGATTTACTATAAAAGTTGAGCTGTAGGCTAATAAAGTTAAGCTTCAGAGTTTCTCATTTTATTCACTTTTTTGGTAATGTTATGTACCTGTTGTATAAAATAATCAGAAGGTTAAGGCCACCGATTCTACCACAAATAATTACTTTAAGTAGGCCCAGCAAAAGGGGAGAGGAAAGAGAGGGTTTCTTTGGGGCTGGGTTTTTTAGGGCTCTAGCATGTTTAAAAAATAAATAAATAAAAGATAGGTGAAAAATAGGAATAGTCTAACTCAATTTTCTATTTTCTGGAGGGCTCATAAAATCTTTCCTAAGTAATTTTTGGAATAATATATGGCATGGAATTTACTATAACCTTAAAATAAAAGTACTTATTTTTTTATTAATTTTTGATATCTGAGTGTTCTTATTGTATAAAATGATAACACATTTTCAAAAACAACTAATTTCTCCTCCAATAATGGCTGATCCAAAATAAAATTCATCGTGATTATAGATATGATAATGTTAGTGATGTGCTATGATTTAAGAATTCATCCTGAAAAATGTTTAAATTTATTTACGAATGTTTTAGAACTAAAAAACATAAAAATTATTTTGCTCCCTCCACTTGCAAAGTTGTTTTCAAAATTATCAAATACTATAGCCTTTACTGGAAGCTTCACATACCTGATGTTTATTTAAGATGTTTGTCTCTTTTCCACAATAGATCCCATTTAAATGTGGCTCTTGATTTCAAACAATTAGGAATTTTAAAAGTAAGTGTCACAGAAAACCTGACTCTATAAATTAGAAAAAAGTTATCTTGACCCCTTTTTTATGGTCTCAATAGGTCTAATAATTTGGTTCAATTAAAAATTGATCTCAAAATTTGAATTCAGCTCCCCAAAAAACATATCCCACAATGTTTCACTTGATAATATTTTCAAGAACCTTCTTAACCCCCTTTTCATGGTTGTGGAAGAGTGGGAAGTCAACAATTGATTTAATCCAAAAATAGTCACAGAATTTGAATAAAACTATCAAAATACATATTTCAGAAGTTCATTTGATAATACATGAAACAATTTTCTCTACTTCCATTTAGTGGTCTCAAAGGAGCCACCAATTGATTGAATCTGAAAATAGGCATAAAATTTGATTTTATTGCCCAACAAAAAATATAGACCACTACCAATGTATTACTCGATAATATATGAAACAATTTCTTAACTTATTTTTAGTGCTCCCAAGTGGTCCAACAATTAATTCTATATGAAAATAGACCCAAAATTTGAATTTATCTACAGATGAAAAACATATTCCACACCATGTCACTCGATGATATATGAAAATTTTTTTAAACCCCCCTTTTGGGTTCCCAAAGGAACGTCCAACTTATTCAATCAAAATTTTGATAAGAAATTCAATTTAGTAGGTACCCCAAATAACATATCTCAAGATGCATCACTCAATAATCAGAAAGCTGAAGTTATTAAGGGTCCCATATTTAGGAAAATAAATTAACTGGGTAAAAGAGCAAAAATGTTTCCCTTCTCAAATATTGTTAATTCCCTTACACAGATATATTTCAAGTATGGTATTGAACACAAATGCAGTTTTCAATGTTTTAGAAGGCCCATTAAAAGAGTAGAATTGTCATTCTTTTTCCTAATCTATTTTTCCCAAAAATTATTTCCCAAAATTTTTTTTACACCTCTTATGCATTTTCAAAATGTAATCATTCTAAAATAAAATTTCTCTGAATATAAATTAAATATTCAGTGTTTTGATTATGAACTGAATTGATAATTGATGAGTTGATAGCCTTTGTATTTTAAGTGGTGTATAAGTCACAATCAATTATCAATTCAGTTCATGGTTGTAGCCGATGTGTGATATGTATTCTCTTGTTGAAAATATCACATGCTTCTAGTCTAGCAGGTATATTACAATTTTTAACTAAAAAGCATGCTGAAATGCCTTTTTCCAAGTCTTATTTATAATACCTATAAAAAAACTCATCTCACCTAGCTATCCAATATATATTAAAGAAAGAGAAATGCCTCTTTTTGACTCATTTTATATTTAAAAAAAAAAACTACCTAATCACCCACTATGGCGAAAACTGAGCCAGTTAGAAGACAGAAATTAGATTTTGGAAATATCATTTTTGGAAACTCACTGTGTTGGGAATGTTTTTTTTTTGTTGGGGGGGAGGGGGTAGACTGGCCCAAGGGAAAAAAAATTTAAAATTATTCACTCTACCAGCTTAGTAAAATCATGATTGTAACCTTCTTGTTAACACAACAGTCACTATTATTTTCAAGCAATGAGATTTAAATTTGTAATATAGGTAGATACAATCAATGCTGAAAATCAATCCTACAAAATTTCAAATTAATTAGACTAATGATTTGTCCTCATGGTCAATTTTTGCTTTATTTTAAAAGCAACTTCTTGTCAGCTTGGAAAGTATGGTACTTTCTGTTCATGTATGTATGTTTGTACGTATGTACGTATGTACGTATGTATGTACGTATGTATGTACGTATGTATGTATGTATGTATGTATGTATGTATGTATGTATGTATGTATGTATGTATGTATGTACGTACGTACGTATATATGTATGCATATATGTATATATGTATGTATGTATAAGTCATCCTCGCTGCGTTCTTCTCAACGTTCTTTCTCTGATGGCTACTATTTTTCGCTAACCCACAGAATTAATCTCGTACAAAAAAGGTTGTGGCAAAATAGTAAATGGCACTGATGGGACAGTTGTAGTCACCGTAATCAATTATGGAACTGAATATAGAGGCGACTTCACATCGTCGGATCGACCTTCGTCCACATTATCATCGAGCTCATTGCTCACCAGTATTTTTAAACAGTCGAACAGTCAATTACACGCAATGTACTACGTGTTAAAGGTCGCCAGTAATTTCGTTTTTTGTTTTCAGTACTCTCGTGTCTCATTTACTAACGTACTGACGTGGACTGTGGCGAATATTGTTTGTGCCAATAAGACTATTATATCGAACCTACATAAGAAGTTCCTCAGTTTCATTTTCTCTTTTTATTGTTTTTTTTTTGTCTTCGCTTTCTTCGATATAACATTTAAGTTACCTATTTAGAAGTTTTCTCATTTTTGCTGCATCTTACACAGTGTTACATTTTTTCTCTCACATCATGCGTTATCCTCGAGTAATAATCGTATTTTTTTCGCTCATAATGTTTGCGACGTGCACGAAAAACATATATCTCGAAAATTCGGACACTGCTATAAACGAGATACCGGTAGATGAGCTACCGTTCAAAATCGAAACAGATTACGCCAGTAAGTGAAATCGATTTTTATACGACTGCTTAAATATAACAGTACAGGGTGTATGACGAGTGTATATATATATAAATATATATAGCACATACATATTGTATATGTAATATATATGTATAGTTTACAGCATGGTGGTATACACTCGCCGTATTTCTATACATACTTCTCTCTGCCTAAGCGCAGCAAATAGTGTTTTACGCACCACTACCAAAACAGAACAGCATCACTACCCACTAGCACCAACACCACCACCATCACCACACCACCACCACACCACCACCACCATCACCTCCTCATCAACTCCACACCATCAACCCCCGTTTAGAGAAAACTTGGGTACGAAATCGTATTTTCTCTCTCGCCATCCTGTAATCCTCTCTTGTAGACCCCCCTCCTCAACGCCACCCTTTACTCGTCCTAATTACCAATTTTTCCCAGGTCTCTCTCGACTCTTCGCGCCAGTTTACCACATTTGTATATATATTTATATATATATATATATATATTTATATATGTATACTATCTCTACTGCAAATGCTGCCCTGCCATTGAAATTGCCATTTTGCATAACCCCTTAACCCTCGTCTGCACAACCTCGTTCGCTATTCGCACACCACCACGCAAATATAACCGCTCGGATTTGGATGTTTTGGTGTGCACAGAGTGTTTCGTAAAATTTTCGCAAAGTTAGGCTTTTCTTTTCTTTTTTTTTTAATTTTTTTTTTTCGGGGAATACTTTCGGATTAATGCGAGAAAAAAGATTTTCTTTTTTCAGACAATTCTTTGTCATTCTATAGGATTATCAAGTTTGAATGACTGCCAAGTGGGAAAAACTTCGACTCGGCGAGAATAACAAAACGAGAATGATTAGATTAGTTTTCACAGAATAGTATATACGAAATCCAATCATGCGAAATCATTGTAAAATTATTCAAGGTTTATAAATACGAACAATAATCACCCCAGTGGCACACGCAGTTAACATTTTACGTGCAGTACGGAAAAAAAGTGGAATTCTTGGAAATTTTTAATTACAGCCGGCTGTTCTATTTGGAAAAGTGTGGAATGAGTGTCTGAGCAGGCTGCATATCATATATCTATTCCTTACATGCCACGGATGAATAGGGAAAATAAAGCGCTCCAATTGGCCCTTTTCTGCTGCTCCTGTTTCTTATCATTGTCAGATGATTTTATTTACAAGTGCAGTTATTTTCCTTCGAGTATATATTATTTCATATGGAGAGCTGATTCGTATAAATTTTCTATACAGTAGTTACTTTCAGACATAAATATCGCTTTCAGGGAATGAAATGACTTCTTTTACACACGAAACGAATAGGAAACATGAAAAACTGAAAAGTGAAATACTGAAACATTCAAAATGAAACATTGGAACGAAAATGAATGCATGAGCAACAACAAATTTTTCAGAGCCAAATGTACTGTCTCGATTGTCTCGTGGATTCTTTGGCATTTGTCAGATCATTTCCTTGAAGAGCGAGGGGAAATTTGTTTCACAGGTTGGGGAGTTGGAAAAAATTTTATTTTGCTGAAAAATGACAAAAATGGAATAAATACAAAAGTGATTGCCAAAAAATTGCCAAAAACACCTATTTTCGAGAAAAAAAACTGTAGAACTGGAGAAAAAATTGAAATTTTAAGTTTTGAAGTGCGATTTTCATTGTCTGTAGGAGAAAAAAACTCAAATTGCTGGGTTCTGAATTGACACGAGATATCCATCTTGCTAACGAATGACAGATGATCTTCTAGTCTATCCAAAAGTATTTTCCAATGGTAAAATTTCCTTTCCATTGCTAAGTTAGAACAATTTATATGCAGAAAATTGGTTGAATCAAAAATTGAGTTTTCAGAAAAAGCTTGACAACTTTTGAAATAATAGAGCTCTGAGAATGAGATCATTGAATTTCTCGTTAAAAATTAAAAAATACATCATTTTCACATAGAAAATTGGAGGATTGGAGAAAAAATTGGAATCTGAAGTTTTTTGGTGCAATTTTCATTGCCTGAAGGTTTTAATTTTGTTTTTACCGAATAATGCCAAAAACACAGTTTCCATTGCCAAACTTTAGCCTTAATAATACTAAAAATCCGAACTCTGGTGATATGCAAAGAAAGTGGAAACATAATCCCCTGCTGTCTCTGATTTATTCACACTTCAGTTTAATAACGTCTCCAACCTGCGTATCTTCCATCTGGGCACATTAGCTGTAAAAATAGGTCTTCAGTAACCAGAAATTCGGTATTTTCACCGCTCATTTCCACAAATCACTGACGACTAAGTGTCCTAATGCCACTCATTAGAAATGTGATCTTTTTCTCAACTACTGCATATTAATTTCTCATGCTATGGAGCGTTAATTTCTCATAATACATGTTCGAATTTTTTATTCTTTCATTTTTTTTTTTTTTTTTGTTTTGAAGGTATTAAATGTTGTAAGAAAATTATAACTGGTAAAAATTTTAAAAAGTCAACAAATAAATGACATAAGTATCTTTTTTTGGTTTTCAAACTCCATTTTCTAGTAAAATATTGTTTATCTAGCCGCGTTTGCACTAAAGGAACATTCGCCGCTCGTTCAATCTTTTTCTATATTCACAAAGTTAAAGGATGTTCGTTGCTTATATTCGCTCAGGTAACGAATTACATTTGTTCTTCTTGGTTTATTTGATAGTCTTTTACATCAAACATGCCAAACAAATGCTCGTTGTTAGCTTTATCTTTTATTATTTTGTTTTAACATGTCTTTAAATTTTCTTTCAACTTCTTTATGGTAGATATATATTGTATAAATGCCTTTTCAACAAATTTAGAAAATTTATGATTCCATTAATATGAATTTTCATTTGGTGGTAGTTAATTTGAAATTTTTTTTCTTAACCATCACGTCCCCAAAATTTATGTTATGTTTTAATTTTATTTTTCTGCAGTAGACTTTATTCTTTAATCAAATTCATTCGAATAACAAATTAACCAAGGTCGAAATTTTAATGTCATTTTTGGAAACAATCGAGACATCTGAAAATAGATGTCCAGAGATGAAATCTACTAATTAATATTATATTGAAAAGAGAACCATGGACTGATAAACTAGTTTTTTGAATACCATTACTAAAATAAACTACATACAATGAAACATTGAACCCTTCAATGTTATTTTGTCAGTTTCATTCTATTCATTTTCAATTGACTATATTTTTAAGCTGAAATGGAAATAAATATAGGGACACAAAATCTAACAGACATCATTTTCAACTCATTATTCTCCAAAGTCTGGTCTTTTAATTAGTTTAAGAAATTCAAAGGTATTTATTATTCTCCTAATTTTTCGAGTTTAAAAAAAAAAGTTGTTAACAAACTTAACTGAGTGATAGTGTTGATTCATTAGGAAAAGAGGTTATAGGCAAAAGCATAGATAAGGGGAGGGCACTGGGGGTCTGTACCCCACTTAGCTCCGAAAAAAAAAGCTTGACATAATAAAATAGTGAATTTTTTTTGTTGGTGGTGGTGGTATTTTGGCAAGGGGTCGGGCGTCAGAAGGGACAGTTAAGCAACTGTGGACCCCCTTCACGATCTAGCTCTCTACGCCCTTGATTATATGAATCTCATAGGTACCTACGTTTTTTTATTTTATTATGATAAATCATAAATTTTAGTTATAGAGCCTATAAAACTGATTTTCTGTCTTTTTTTTTAAGTTCTTAAATAATTTTGTTACTTTTATTGAATAAGTTTCTACTTGAGTTCTTTTGACTTCCCTTATACTGAAATCTTTTCTTAAATATTCATTCATATTATTTCTAGGAACTTTAAATTTTAGGTACTTCTTAAATACAATTAGCATTCTGAAACATAAAGTTGATCAACATTCGGCTGATATTCATTTAGTGCAAATGCGAACAGCCTGAATTTGATTTTTTTGACTTAGTTATTCGATTTTATGGCTATTTCTAGAGATGTTAAAATTTCGTCTGTTCAAAGTCATTTAAGGGAAACTCAGTACCAATGAATTACTTTACATTGCCCTTCTAAACTATTTTACTGTCAAGTTTCTGAAATACAAGTAGGTACATCAACTTTTCAGATAATTTGAAGTCTAATAGTGAATTTTCATTCTCAACTGAGACATTTCAAAAATATATACTTACTTAATTTTTTTACAAATTTTTATAAAAAATATGGTATTTTAATTAGTACCATTTATAGCTCAGTGTGCAATTAAATTTTCAGAACGTATTGAGTTTTAATTCCATGAACATGATAAGAAAAATTATTTTTCCGATAAATAAGTCAACTATTTACTTGATAATACGTTATTCGACGTTGATTCTGTCAAAAAGTACAATAAAAAAATTCCTCATTTTAGAATAATAGAAAAAATCGGAAAATTTACCCTCCTAAGGCATAGAAAATAAGAGGACTCGCCACCAAAGCTGCGGATTTATGTTCTATGCAAAAAAATTCAAAATTAAAATATTCTATGATATTTTTAAGGTAATGAAATATTCTAATCTAGACAGAATTATAAAATCGTATTTTTCTTTATTAGAAAGTGAGTACCTACCCATCTTGCATAATACGTCATATGTTTGTAGTTTGTTTGCATAACCTCTTTCAACGGAATCATTCAACATTTCAACGTTTTTTCAAACAGAAAGTTAAAATAAAAATGAATTATGTAAGTTATCGAATTACGCAGTAAATTATGATTCGAAAATAAACCACGAATCATAAATGGAATTACCTATATGAACAATTTTTTATCAACACAAAGTCGATGAAAAATTAGTTGGCTATCTACATTAAACTTCAGCGAGTAAAAAGTGATTGATTTAAAACGTTAAAACTTTTTCTAGCCTTCGAAAGTTTCATTTTTTTTTTATTTGCTCATCTTAGAGCATAAAATAAGTAGATAAGCTACCTTCTCGGAAAGTAGGACCTTTCAACTGTAATCAACAGTTTTGAGTTTGTGATCACTGTTTTAAAGCGATTGTCAGGGCTCTCTACAGTTTCCTACAATTGCCAATTTCCAATCGAACTCGTTTCTCAATAGACTCAATCCACAAGTTATTTTCATCAGTGGTTGCTACGGGAATGCAATTACATCCTGATCTTTTCCTGGCAACACCTACGCCCACCATCCAATCCATAGGTTCGTTTCGGTTACTTGCTGAAACGATAAGTTAAGAACTTCCGCTTCGTCTGAATGAGGTATCAGATTTTGAACCCAATGATACTAGCATCAGCGTAGAACCTTACATGCTAAAGAAATACCTAACACAACGTCTACGAACCATGCATCAGTAGTGAAAATTTAACAAGGATGTAAAGCGTTTCATCGGTAGGTAAGATCAGAGAAAGAGTGTGTATTATGTATCTGGGCACCTGTATTTGTGTACGCTTCAACCCGAAGTTGTTTGAGCGAGTATCTAATACAAAATTATCGATAAACTGATACAAGTAGTGGTCTACTTACAACCACAAACCACTAATTGCTAAAGCTATGTACCAGGTAATGAAGAATCAAGTTAAGTATAACTTAATTAAAAGCAGAATCGGCTAATGAATGTTTTTAAAGAGTTTTAAGTTAGGTACCTAGTTAATTAAACAGTAGGTACCTGGTTCATCGAATATTGCTCGTATATGGAAAAAGAGAAAATTTTTCAAATTTTAATCAAACTGGAAAATTTTAGCATTATAATTATTAAGTATGTCCTTCGGTATTATCGTATTCATATACCTACCTCGAGAATTAAGATCGCAATATTTAACTCATACTTCATTAGTCATAAATCATAATAGTCATACGCAGTTTAGGCCTAGCAAAATTTGTTAATAAAACTCTCTGATTCGTTACGTTTAGAGTTAATCAATGTTTCATCCTTCGTTCTTATCACTTGCTGCTGATGGATAGATTGAGATGCTCATATCTGTTCAACGAATTTTCTCAAACTTGAGACCTATGTAGGCTACATCGTTTTTTCATACCCAAATACCTCTATACTGTAATTTTCAGCAACATCAATGGTCTAGTTCTTCATAACCTGTTTACATACACAGTTAAACACACACATTACACACAGACACGCATACAATTATTGCTCATATTATAGTATGGGATAGGATGGGGAATTATTATTATTACTGAACTATTTGGTTTTTGATTCGCGAGTGCTGAACTTTAAATACTTTCAATTGAGTCATAGGCATAAATTTGGAATTTCCCTAAGGGGCAAAATAAAAGTTGGCATGCATGATGTAGATATTAGCTACCATTTGTATTTTTAACTAGCTGCTACCCGCAGCTTTGCTTACAGGATGTCTGTTTTCATTGTATTTTGGTAAATGGAATTTTAGTTCTTTTCATGGATATACTTCCATCACTCCAACTCCTTTAGAGGAAGTTTTGACTATATAGTACTGGACCAGTAAAGAAAGATGATTTCTAGTTGGACACGCCAGCATTAAATAGGCAACCAGAGAGTATCTTTTGACATATTTTTCTTTGTATATACGTACACTATCCTTATGAATTTAAGTGACGTCTTTATCATGTATTCAAAATTGGTGAATTCAAGCAAAATGTCAAAAATATACAGAAGGTACGCTAGGGTTACCAACTTTTTTGCCAGCATGTTTTGACATTAAAAAGTACATTGGCCTTACGGAGCTTTACTGGTCCAGTAATATATAGTCAAAAGAATGGAAGTAGTTCTTGGAAGTACTTCATTAGTTCCTTTAGTTCCACCAATTTTAAAAAATGAGAAGCATCATATATCCTTGAATTAACATTAGAATTGAAGGCAAGAAAAGAATGAAAGGAAGGAAGTGTTGATATACACAAAAACAAAAAGTTGATAACATAACACTCAGTCATTCATTGAACCAGAAGTAATCAAGTAAAACTGTACATATAAATTATAAAATGAATCGAATGAACTGAATGTATGAGAATGAAAAAAAAAAAAAGGCATGAGTTCCAAGGCATACTCATGAAGGATTGGTGTGTAAACATGAAATAGTGTGGTTGTACACAACCATACATCTACATATCATATAACACACACAAACAAAAGTTAAGATTGTAAGAGTTACAGTTGCAAATCTTATAATTGTAAATTTCATTTAGCTCCTATTGTAGTCACAAAGTGCTAAGATGTTTATACATCAAAAATGATGAAACTCGTTCGTTTTATCAAAAAGTATAATTCATAATCACTCCTCTGAAAGAGTTGTTTATTGGAAGTACTTCCGGATGGAATGACACATCACTGTAGTAGGTATTTGTCTCTTTTCCTTATTTTTACTTATACCTTTCATTTGATCCTAAATTACTGTCCAAAAATTTATTCAATCGAAAATTTGACTCAAAATTCAAATTCAACGTTCAAGGTCAGGAAATGAAATTGGCTCAGGAGTTAAAATAATTATTTTAGCAAATAATCGATTTTTCAAATTTTTGTTTCGGTGCAAGTATTTGGGCGAGGCCTTTTTGGAAAGTCCAGGCTCAGGGGAAATCCTCCCTATTCCTCTTCCTCTCTCACTATCCTATCAGCCTTCTAAAAACGTATTTTATGATGAATCGTTTGATAATATGGAAAAACATTTTCTTCTCGTTTTGTGGCCATAAAGGTGCGAACAATTGATTCAGTCAAAAGTTAAACCCAAAATTCAAATTCAATTCTCCAGGAAACGTATCCCATGATATGTCATGCCATATCATTTGAAAAAATTATCTTGACTCATTTTTTGTGTCTCTCTCACACCCACACACACAACTGAATAAAGTAAGAACACAGTCACAATCATAAAAAACATCGTGTAAAAACGTGAAATATAGTCTGAACATAGTACACACACCCACAAACACACATAGACCTGCAATTACTCATTGCTGAAGAACCTCTCATATTGAGATGAAAATATGCCGATTTTTCAATTGGGAACAGGAACTTTCTTCGAGCCAAATTTCAAATCAATCAGTACAGTGATTATGCTGTGAATAAGAACCAAACATCCAAAGAAAAATTCACATTTATAATGTAGTCAATAAATAAATATAAATATACCATAAATAAATAATTTATAATTAATAATATAATAATTAATATAATACAAGTAAGGAAGTAAAGATTGAAATAAAATTCGTCTATTGACTTCTTATCACTAATGTGGAGAACTCCACTAACAATCTCTGAAACCAAAATTGTTAGGACCACCAATCATTCTCCCCTAACACTCCTACAAACACTCGACATCATACTCTATAATACTTATCTATCTGGTAACACTGATTCTGTAATCATCACACACTCGGTAATACTCCTGTAGATTCGTCTCACACAACTGAAACACTTTATTCTACTATTACTTAAATCTTTTGCTGAATTATACGCTTCTCAGACATAGCTTCTGAGACGTAACTTCGTTCACACTTATTTTTTACTTTCGTTTTCTCTCGAGTTTGAGTCCTCAACCTCTTTAAAAGTCGATAGATATCGATATGAATCTAATATATCGATATAAAATTTAAATACCAGAAAACTCGGTTCAAAAGGTTTTATTTTAAATTTTCAGGAATAGAAGACTTTATCGACATTAAATTTTTTCGATATACAGTATCAAATTCGTTAAGCCCTAAAATTTTAGAGTTTAACTAATAGCTCACTTGCAGAGAACCTAAAATTTGAACGCAACTGTGGTTTGGAAAATGCGCAGGATATTGCTACAAAATTACGACTCGTATTACCACTATACCATAAAGTTTTACGTTCTCAAAAAATAGCCGAAAGTGAAAAAATTGGATTCAAGATTGTTTGATTCTATATCATTAATCTCGAATTTTTTGCCATATGCCTTCACGTATTGCCCGCACGATTGTATCTAATAGAAATGATAAATAAGTTCTAATTCTACCAATTCGGTTCAAGTAAGTTAGATGCTTATGACGTTCATGCCAAAACAATCTTTTGCTTGTTTTTTTTGCAACTGGTATTTCTGTTCAATCGATTCGGCGAGGTGAAAAACCTCAAGCAGAGAAACGATTTTTGTTTCCGGTACCTGTATACATATATGCTGGATATAGCAGGTTTTTCATCTAAAAAACCTTCTATTTTTCTTTTCATCAAGCAAAAAAGTTTATGGGTATGACCTTTTTTTCTTTTTTTTTTTTCAACTTTTTACTTTTCCTTGACAGTAAGTATGTACAAATAAAGATGAACGACAGATAAGAATCCGCAGAAAAAGTAGTGAAAGAAGACAGTGCTATATTCTTTTCTATCGCAATTATTGACTTGAGAGAGCACACACGATGCATAGAAAAAACGGAAAAACGAATTCGCACCACTCGTCGCCAAAAAATTTCCATATCGTAGCGGGTTTTCGCCCCAAAAATCATTCATGCGTATACCGTACCGCTCGCTTCGAGCATTTCATTTTTTTTCTTTGTGATCTCTGCTGGAATCACACAATTTACATTTTCACTTTCGTATTCTCCGCACACAGGTATACTATTCCAACATCCGTTCCACGTTTTCAACAGTTCACTGTGTGAGCCTGTGGTTGTTTCCAAGTACGTTTCGTCATAAATCCCGACAGCTTTGAGGAGATAAATGGAATTTAGGTACCTCCATCACTAATCACAAAATGAATTCTTTCAAATTGATTTCCTCTTTACCCAGTTTCGAAGAGAATTATTTACATTATTTCTTTATGAATTTTATGGCACATTATTGTTGTAGATGAGCTGAATTCAGATAACATTTGATGTGGTGGAAAATCTCATTTTGAAAAATTAATAACAAAATCACAGAATCATCACATTTTGATTATCGTAGTTGGTTTTGGCTATGCTACATTACTGCAAAATTTAATGAGTTATTTTTACCAAAAATATTACTACGTTCATTTCTTTCATCTTCTTTTTGTTTATCTTCTGTTTTGGTGCTCTGTTAGACGTTGACAAAATATCAGCGAATGGTGAAGAGCAATTATAGATTACAAAGCCAGTAAATTTATTTTTAAACTTGACTCATCATTGTAAGAATTTTTTCTTAAGTTTTGAAGAAGTAATAGAGAATATATTATTTAGAATTACAAGAGTTATTGGAATTGAGTGAATAATTACTTTCATGCCGGATGAGAGGAAAAAGAGGAAGGATTTCTCTCGAGTCCGTGATTTTTAGGGCCCTTTCATTTTCAAAAATAAATAAATAAATAATTGCATTTTCATAGAAAATCTACTGAAAAAGCCTGAAAAAAATTTTTGCAAGCGAAGCGAATGCTATTGGCTTCTCAAATATTATAATGCTCTTCATACTGATAAATTTTAAATACCGCTCCAAATACAAATGAAATTTTAAATTTTTTAGAAAACCGATAAACTTTTTTTGACTTCTGATTGGCTCAATTTCCAATATAGTAGGTGATTAGGTGAAAGTTTTTCTTGTTTTTTTTCCTCAGAAATAGACTTGAGAAAATGCATTTCTGTATACATTTTAGTTAACAAATGTAATGCGCAAGACTAAAAGCATTCAACCAAAAATGTTTATCATTCGTAATTATTTAGCTTAATTAATTTTTTGTAAAAGTTTCTTCCGGAATGGTTGCAATTTGGGAATCCATATTTTTGGGAATTGCAAAGAAATGGGAATAAAAATTTTTGAAAAAAACTATTTGGGGAAATAGATTGGGAAAACGAGGTAAGTACCTACCAATTATTATTTCTAGCGCCCTTTCAGCTCATCACACATCAACGAATTGAGGGCAGTGAGCGTTCGTTAAACATGCAAAAATATAAAAAAATGTAGGTCTGTTGCTTTTTTGTGAATGAAAAATTTGCTTATATTTCTTCTTTTTTTTTAACCCAGTTTGCTTGTGAACGGGGTATTAAAATTGACCTTACAAAAGGATTAGAGGTGGGTATGATGAAGTTTATCTATTTCATAAAAAGAGAATACGATTGGTTCCATTTTCCCATTTTGACCTAATTTTTTTATGTGTATATCTCGCAGTCGATTTCAAAAATCCACTTTTTTCGAATATGCCTAGGCATTTACTATTTTGCAGTTAAATGCTATAATGAATCCGCATTAGGTAAAGCTTTTGAGTGAATAAAATTAGGCATTATATATAATTCGCATCACTCTCTAGCATTTTCTATAATTATAGAATTTGGCCAAGTTTTATCAATATTATTCGTTAGTCAAAATCAATGATCAAATACTAATAGTCAAATTAATCCAAACGTAAAAATTTCGAGCATTTCAAGCTTTTTTTTCTTATAACTACAATAAATTCTCACGTATAGTATAGATCAGAAACAAAAATGCTTTAAATTTTTGCACATTGTATTTATTAATAATATGTTTGAATTAATTTTAATATTAGTATTTGATTATTGATTTTGACTAACGAATAATATTGATAAAACTTGGCGAATTCTGTAATTATAGAAAATGCCGGAGAATGATGCCCATTATATAAATAATGCCTAATTTCATTCAGTCAAAAACTATAGTACGCTTTCATTATAGCATTTGACGGCAAAATGGTAAGTGCCTAAGCATACTCGAAAAAGGTTAATTTTCGCATTTGACGGCGACATAAATTGTATAATATAATTATATAAGTAAGTATATGTGTATATTTGAACGTTTATTATTATGTAGGTATGTATGTATGTACTACACAAATTTTTGTTCAATGTTTTGAGAAAACTACGAAACGAGTAGTACATAAATTTTCACGAGAGATAGTTCTTATGTAGGAGGAAGTCAGGAAGAAGTTTAGTGCCTATCAATTCAGTAGTTTTGGAGATAACTGGAAAATAAAAAATTCCTGAAATAGTTGTTTTAAAAACGACGAAAGAGATCGGGCTGAAATTTTCATAAAGAATTATCCTTATATAAATGAAAATCAATTAGAAAAGTTTAATGCCTATTAGTTCAGTAGTTCCTGAGAAAAATAAAGAAAAAAAATTAATGGAGAAAATTTAGTGTTCGCGGTTTTGAGAAAACTATGAAAAGCACAAAGCTGGTGAAATTTTCATGGTAGATACTTTTCATGAGAGATCAGGTCTGATAGGACTTTGGTGCCTATCTGTTCAGTAGTTTCAGAGAAAAGTGGAAATTAAAAAATTCCTGGATAAAAGGTTTTTTCAGAATTTTGAGAAAATGGTAAAAAAGGAATGAACTGAAATTTTCAAGAAATGTAGTACTCCTACAGCTGCAGATCTGAGAGAATTTTAATACTTATTGGTTCACTACTTTTGTAAAAAACTCGAAAAAAAATTCCTGGAAAATCACTTTTTCGAGAATTCTGAGAAAATAATAGTGAGAGAAGGATTGAAATTTCAGTGGCAGATAGATTTCGTTCAGGAGCAGATCAAGCGAAAATTTTATGACTACTACGTAGTTTTTACAAAAAACGTAAAAAAAATGTAAAATAGATGTCAATAAAACATCGATAGTGCTGATTTTCTAATATTACGAGAAAACTACTGCAGAAAAATATGTCTGAAATTTATACGGGAAATTGACACATAAGAACAAGTTTGGTGAAAATTTTGTGACTATCTAGTAGCTTTCGAAAAAACTGCTAGCAGTTTAGCAATAAAATAACAATTAATTAGTATTTTTGTGGAAAATATCGATACTTATAGATAGTTTTTTATAATTTTTGTCAAGTACTTGAAACTTTACCAATGAAATATCAATAGGTCGATATGTTTGCCAGATATCGAAAACAATCGATAGTTTTTGACAATTTTTTCACATATTTGGAATCCAGGTTTGTTTTATTAATTGTAAATGAAAATTTGCAAAATGGGTTTTCTAACGAAATAAATTATCACTGCGTAAGAGTTTTTTTTTGTTCCTCATATTCTTACATATCCCTCATTAAGTTTAAATTTTCATAAATTTCCCCGAAAATTTTATCATCAAGACAAAGCATAAAAATTTTTTTTTCCTTTTTAAAATATTGCACACTTTAATTGAAATTCTGCACCTCCTTTTATGAAAAAATTTGAGATAACGCGGGTACTTAGATTCCACAAAATCGTTCGAAATTATTAATAAATCCGGTTACTTTATTTTTTTGACACATAGATACATATCTAAAACCTTCTGGTGGAAATAATGTACTAATTTATTTAATTTTATAGATAGGTAACCTAAAACTACACGAGAAATTAAGCAATGGAACAGATTTCATGGCTATAGCTAAAAACTTAATTCTGTGAAGTGTTCTGACCAAATTTCTCTTTTCCCCGACTAAGATTAGAGATTCAGAGATTCGGTCTTTTCGACCTTTCAACTATTCAGTTACAACGTAACAGATTTTCAAAGAAACAGTTTGCTTAAGGACTTTAAATTTTACGCAAATTTGTCTACAATCC
This sequence comes from Ericerus pela, assembly GCA_011428145.1. NCBI lineage: Eukaryota > Metazoa > Arthropoda > Insecta > Hemiptera > Coccidae > Ericerus > Ericerus pela. The sequence goes on along the minus strand of WOFM01000445.1, from coordinate 74,671 downwards.
TAAATGATTTACTGAAAAATCAGCTTTATAGGTTGATTTTAAATTTATCACAAATGGTATTAATCGACCTTGTCGGGTGCAGAGAGAGAATGTCATAAAATTGATTTGGAATTTAAAATATATTTATTTATTAAGACGTGGCTTGCTTGTACATTAACACTAATTGACTTGGTTAGCGTGTCGAATGCACAAGACGTTGATAATTTACATGGAACCGACAAGGCTCTCGTTCCGATATAGACACACAGTGAATAAGAACCACATTTCTTCATGCAGAGCCATCTTCTAAAATTAATTTTAGCGGTGGTCTTGAATGCAAAAGATTTATACAATAATTGGGTATTGAGCATGACGAGAGAAATCTCAACTTCTAGAGATAATGGTTTATGGTTTTTATGTTATAAATGCTCGAATTTTCAACACATTTTTCGATTTTTCTGTTGATATTTCTTGAGAATGCTGTTGAGAAAGAAAAAAAAACTAGCGCTCAAATACTTCACTAGAAAAACAAGTTTGCCAATTCACATCTACAATTGAAAAAGCAACACGGATTTGTAAATACGTGAAAAAATTACAAAAATCTATCGATAGTTATCGATATCTAAAAAACATGTCGATCTATTGAAATTTTATCGTTACAGCTTTTAGTAAAATAAAGTAATCCCTTGCGCCGTAAATACAGAAATGATACTTCAAGCAACACAGGAAACTTCTTTTTCTCCAGAAATTTTTTTTTTGTTTTATATTTTTCTTAAAAATTACTCAATCAATAAAAACCAAATCTTATCAGACTTAGTCCTACTGAAGAAAATGTATCATGGTTGCGAGAGTAATTCAATATTTTTAAATTACCTCAACAAATAAGATAATTTCTGAATATTATCTTTTATTAATATTTCACTTCAATTATTACAAACACTTTAGAATTATACTTATTACTATTTCTTAATACTAGTGATACCTAATGTCCATAGCAACTAGCATGGACCCTAACATCTCTACTCGACTGTAGGTTTAGGAATGACCATGTCTTTGAAATGAAGATATGACATCACTTTCGTTTTCTTTGTTCCAATCAAAAGATGGCCGACCAAAAAGGTGGCGTGACATGGAACATCCACCAAATATGATGACACTTCATTGTCAGCATATCTGGTGGTGTTTGTCTGTGGGAAGCTAGGTAAAATATAGACAGCTATTATTCCGAGAATTAGGAATAATAGTTGTCTATAATTTGTTCGACATGTTTTTGTAGACGAACTGAATCGTCTGCAAAAACGGGACGGAACAATCATGAAAATTAGTTTATTATGTAGATTTTTATCGAAAACATTCATAAAAAGGTAGAGGAGTTGTGATTTTCTAAAAAAAACAAAACAAAAAGAAGGCATACTCCACTTAGCTACAGTCCTTCAAAGCTTATTAGATGATTCGAATTAATAGTATAAACAGGGCTGAATGAATTGGCTTTTTTTCATAAAACTTTTTTTTAGTTTGGTAAGACTTCAATAATTTTCATCACAATTTCCTTATTTTCCATTTTCACGACAGTGCCATCTTACACTATACAAATTCATGATATGAAAAAAGTGAAGCTTATACTTGCATTAATAAATTCTGAAAAATATGGTTTTTTCTATTCAAAATAAAACTCTACTCAATTTATTTATTTATTGGGTAGGTTCAAATATTATTTAGTGACATGATAGTCCATAGAAACAAAAAAAAGAAACTATTTCACGATTTATGTCTAATTTATCTGAGATAGTTGAACCAACAAAAACACTGAAAATTTAAGAGACTGAAAAGATGATAAAACCAAAGTGAAGATAAAATATTGCAGAATTTTGAGATTTTTTCCGTCAAGTATCTATACCTAGATATAAACAAATCAGTTTTTCTTTTCCCTAAACATGCCGAAAGACTCGAACACTGTTGTTCTTTTGGATAAATATTCCTAAATATACCCACAAAATATGAGAATTTTCTATAATTGCATAGAAATTTCAGCAACTTTGTAGAAGAATGAAAAAAATAATGACCGGGTTACTAATATTATAGACGCCAACAAATATTCAACAATTTTATAAAATTTATCACAGTATGTTTTTGGAAACTTGATAGGTGGCTTTTCTTTCTGGTCTAGATTGTGACCAGCAGCCTCACTAAAACGGTAATCACCTAGGATCAATTTATCAGACTAACTCCTCCGTTTCATCTTAGCACTTAGTCATCATTTGATTTCCTGACGTCCAGGACATATGATTCTAATGCTAATACCCGAAAAAAATTAAATACCAACCAGTTGTTACAAATTAAAGAAGTTGAATAGACTAGATCTAGATACTCAAGGTGCGAAAAATATCGATACATATCCAATTAGTTTCAAGACCAATAATGGAAACGTAACAGAAACCGAATATTGAATCATTTTCATTTCCTCTTTTCACCTGATTAATTTTTGATCTGGGAGAAAAAATTAAAAAGAAAATTATATTTTTTGGGAAATATCAAGAAAATATTGATATCCTATTGATATCTGAGCAAGATTTCGAAAATTTTAAATCAATTAAAATTTTTTTTTCAATGGAAATGGAACTTGTTGAACCAAAAATGGAAACTGAGTGAAAAATTTTGATAAAATAAGGAAATGTAACAGAAATGGAGACCAAAATGATTGAAACAGAAACAAAAAATAACTAATATAATTGTGAATTTCAGAAACTCAACTAACGGAAACGAAAAAAAAAAACATAGTGTTTCTCAATCGCTAGTAAATTTATTCACAATCTATGCGATATATGACGATATTTTTATTGAGGATGAGGACCGGAGTTGTAACAAGAAAAGAAGATTTAAGCGAAGTTCCGTCCAAGAAGCCAGTGTTTATTTAAGAAGTTACATAATTTAAGTAAAGTGCATTTTTAGAGTAACGAACAAACGATAACGGAAACGAACGAATGAGCGGCGGAAGTGGTGGAACAGTGTAGCCGCGAATAGATATAAATAAATGTATATGATATGTGATCGTGTGTTTGCAGGAGTGAGAGGGGAGAAGGATTGGTGGTCTCAACAATTTTGGATTAAATATCGATATTTTTCGTATCGATATTCTCCCTGAAACATCGATAAGTAACAATAGGTACCTATCTAGTAGATAATTATTTCACCTTTTCTAAGACTGATTCTCATATGCTTATGTAAGCTACTATGTCCTTCATTATTGTCTGTTTTTGAGTATTTTCGCAATACCTAGAAGTTTGTTACGCATTGTAGAAGATTCTTTAATTAACTTATAGGGCAATGTCAGTCATGTGACTTTTTTTTGTAAACAAATCTCGCTGATAGGAAGTTGTTATCAGTATTCAATTAATCCTTACGTATATGAGAGAATTTAGGTATTATGGAAATCAACGAGAATACAGTGTAATTAATACCATGAGCAAAATTGTGACCTTTTGTTGGAATATGATTCCCACACTACCTCACACTGCTAATATACTCATTTATATTATTACACAACCTGTACATTAATAAACATACAATATTTCGTTTCACCCCATTGGCAACCCTAATCACACTGTATTGTAACATTTTTTGCTCTGTTTAACTGAACATTTTACTCATCTGTTTAGTCACGTATTTGATGTCTTCATTGAAATAAATAATGAGTCTTTAAACTGTGTTTTTGTGCCTACGAATTTCATCCTCCACTCTACACCTTTTAAAAAGGAGAGACTCCAAGAAATAAAATTAAACCAAAAACAAGAAGTCCGAGTACTTAGAAGCTGAAAAAATTGAGAAAGACGATGAAATTGTGCGTAATCAGGAATACATACTAATTTTTATATTATTTTATTCTGTTTTTGAACTTTATTTTTAGTTGTTTTTAGGAGTATTTTTACCGATTTTTCCTACAATGGAGATACGTGACGTCAAAATAATTAATCCCATCGGATTAGTCACTTTATTCGAATAGAATTCATTTTATAAACGAAAACCGAAATAATAGTCGTCTAAGGTTGCTAAGGGAATTGAGTCAACCCCTGCTTCTTGTTATAATCTTTACATTATCTCTCGATCTGTATTTTATATGATTCATCATTACGATCCTGCATATAATATGTATAGTCATTGTACATTAAGAAGGAAGTATCCTACTGATATCTCTAGCTATATCGACACTCCATCAAAATGAATTACATTTCATGGTCTCACCACAGATTAGAAGAATTCTTTCCCAATGATATTACAAGCTTGTAATCACCGTGGATTGGATCACAAAAATTATTAACCCAATGACTGTTGCTATTTATGTATGCTTCATCTCATCTTTGTATGAACGAGTGTCATGGTCTATTATATTGGTAACCACAAACCACTAATTGCCAGTGACAGACACTTAGTTTTTTTTGGGGTGTTGCAAAAAAATTGTCATCCCAGAATTAACGTTTATTCTGCCATAGTTATAATATTTATTTCCAGTACCTAAGTTTTTCGCAAGTGGAGGAGGCTGGAAATTTTCAGTGTTGCAAAATATTTTCAGGTATTACATCCACAAAACCTCCAATATGATGGTTTCCGCTACTGCTGATCACTAATTTAAAAGATGAATCGGTTAGGAAAAAACTAATAAGTCTTACTAGCAGGGACGTAGCTAAGAAACGCTGGGGGAACACCCTCCTCAAAAACATTTTTGATCATTCGGAAAAAATTTTGTAGTTGTTTATTAGTTGGAAAAATTGTACCAATTGGGTTGAACATTGGTTTGTGTTGTTTTGTGTTACATTTTCATCGGTGGAAAAGAAGAAAAAGTAAATATCATTTCCCAATCATCGATCACACTTATTTTCTCCATTTAAAGCAGACAAGTGCTGATAACATTCAGATAACAATTGTCTGCTTGTGAGTTGAATAGGTAGTTTGATTTTAATTCAACTTGCCTTGAAGTTTGGAAGTGTAAGTTGAATCAGTGGTAGACGGTGGCTGAAACTTTATTTCAGTTTGGAGATTCACGTAAGGTAATTCACATAGGGGGGAAAAAATTAAGAAAACAGAGAAAAAATTTCTTATGCTCCAAACTTCCAATACCTTCTTATGGGAAACATTTCACACTGACGCACCTGTTACATTCTAAGCCTACATCATGTACCTAGATATTTCATATTTGATTTATTGGGATTAGGTATGCAATCTTATTTTTACTAATGACGTACCCAGCTTCAAATTAAAATCTTTCAGATCATTAAATTAAAATTAGCTCTAAAATGAAGGAAAATAAACATGGCACAGAAATTCTGTCTTTTTTTATGAAAAGTATTATCGAAAAAATATTAATTTCAGAAGGCCTATTTTCCAAAAATGTGTTAGGTAGGCTCTCCAGATCCTAAAAATTTTAACCAATTTTTTTATCAACTTCAACAAAAAAAAAGAGGTTGATCAATTCGACCCGTCTCTACATAGGTACATAAAAGAATCAAATTAAAAAAAAATAAAAAATAAAAATGTGCTGAACTGAGAAAAATTGCCCTTTTAAAATTCTTCTAGCTAGATTCAGAGACTGGAAGTCTGGAATTGTATTAGTCAGAGTTAATTAAAAAGTTTTGTCATAGGTAAAATTAGACGGACTTGACGATACAGTCTATTTATACATGATGCTGAAAAAAGCCACATCTTCAATAATTCTGGCCCCTAAATCTTATTAGAGAAACTTTAAAAAGAGTTTATTTTACTTATTTTTCTCTTTTTACCACATTTTTATTATTGTTTTTTTTTCTTCAAGTATTTGAGAAAAAAAATTAATTTAGCCCAATGCTTTAGCTTAATCTTTCCATTGTAATTCTAGTAGATCTTCCTGGAAAAAATTTAATACGGTGAAGCCTATTTTATGACCGACTTCGTTTGCTTATCTTCTTTACCTAGATAATAAAGATGTATTAAATTATGAAACTTATTGTTCGATGTATAGCTGTTTTATTTCCCTTCTCCGTCATTGTTGTTACAAGCACAGATAAGTAACAGTATACTTCGTATTGATGGCCCACTCAATGTTATCATAGGTCCAGAAGCGTGCACTGCAGCATTTAGCGCTAGCGTCAGTACTATTTTTGCTATTTATTTCGAATTTTTAGTTTATTGAAAAATTATAATATTTATTGCAGATAATTTGTTATCTCAACGTTCAAGTATATGACCATCACCTAAGGCCAAAAGCAAGAATTATACTTAAGAATCAACAGTGACTTGAGAATTACTGATCTTAACAAAGTTATATTTATATATGTTTATGTACAGATATTAGATAAAATTGATAACGGAAAAAATGGACGAATTACTTAAGCATCGTTCTTGCATTTGACCCTTAGGTATAGTTATGTTTATATAGGTACTCAAAAGATCTTCTCCATGGCGTTGATATAAATGTTTATGAATAACTTATAACTGTTATAAACTTATAAGTTATAACATTCAAATTCAAATTTGAAAGTCACTTTACGTAATATATTTCGAAATAAATAACTCTGTTCGATATTTCTGATTCTCTATCAAGTATCAATTCGCAGCCAATGATAAATATATTTTAAAATTCATAAAATGAGGCGCTTAAAGATGGATGTCTCCTCAACTATTTGAGTGTTATTTTTGAGAATTGAAGTGTCAAGTGTGTTACACCTGGTTACAGGGATCATTCTTTCAGACAGATACATCCACAATTCCATGAAGCTAAATCATCGCTCACGTTAGGGAAATTTCATTCTGAATACTAATGTTCCCAATCTCAATTATCCACTCAATCCGATAGCTACTGATCAAAATTTAAGCGATTTTAATGGAAAACTCGATGCTAAGTCACGAACTGTAACTCTTAATTGTTGCAGTTCTACTAATCGACGATTCTACAACCCCACGTAGGTGTGGCAATATGATGCAAGTATTATTCGCTTATGAATGTGGACATTTTTGATTTAGTACGAAGAATTGCCAAAGAAGTGAGTGATCCTGATGACGGAATGACGGATGCTTGTATATATTGCTATGAGTCTGATTCAGCTCATGTTTGTATGTGCGAGTGTCTACCACAAAAATATTGATAACTCGCAGTTGACTGCAAACAAACCGCCCGGATTTCTAGGTAAATAGATTAAGAAGTAGTTATCAGATACCTATGTATACTAATTTAAATGCAAAATTGGCATGTTGAGGACTTAGTTTTTTGCTGAACAGTATTAGAGTTTGATCCGATGAAGTTTAGTGTAGCTAGTGTAGGTACCTAGTAATTGATCAATTAGTGTGGAAATGAAACGAAAGCCCCTGTCAACAGAGGGGAGGTTTGGGTGTAAAACTCCCACCAAGCACTTCAAAAAAAAATACAAAAACACTGAAATACATCAATAAATAAATACAGTAGACGCTTAATAGCGGAGTCTTTAATATCTCTGTAAATCAGCTAAATTTGATATAAATACAGGGACATCCCAACGGGATGTTGGGGGCTGTGTTTGCTCCCCAGCCAAAGAAATGAGTTGGGAAATTCGAATATTTTCGACAGGCAAACTTAAAAAGATGAGGTTTTCAATAGGGTATAATGTTTTTTTTTATTTTTAAGGTTTTTGCACGAAATGAAAAAACCCTATTAAAATCACAATTTATTTTCCTCCTCATTGTTGTTTTCTTCATTCTTTTTCTTCAGCCATTTCTAAGTTTTAATTTTCTGCTAATCAATTTATTTTTTCAAAATTAATTGATTAATCGAATATCATTCAGGCTTTGGCAAAAATCACAAAATTTTTGTAAAACAAATAAACGATATAGATGAGGAAAATCGTACTTGTTGGCTGTTTCAGAAGAAAAGTTTTCAATTTTACATTATAATTACTGCGTGTTGAAAAAATTAAGTTTGCAAGTTGGTGTGAAAACGGTAAAATCGATTACTTGATACAATCGATTAATCAAACTGCATCACTAGTGAAGCAAAAAGCCTATTGCAACATCCTTTATCGATGTAGCTTCTTTATTTTTTTTTCTTCCACGAATTCGAACATTTCACCCTGCTGAAAAATTCTTTCCAGACGTCATTGTATGAACAAAAATACAAACGGAAAAACAAAAGACATCGCCGATTCCATTTGCCTCTATCTTTTTCTCTATTGGTTGTTGATTCCACCAATTTAAATTAGACGACATTAAGATAAATTTATGATACCTTTCAAGTTAGGCAAGTAGTTAAATCAAGGCTATTTATTACCAGGTATGCGCATGATGATGATGGTAAGAGATGAACCGCCATTTTGTTTTATTCATATTTTTATTAATTTTACATTGTTTATTATTATTATATAATTATATATAACACAAATTAATGGCAATTCATCTCTTATCACCCTCATGCGTATACCTGGTAGTGAAGAGCCTCAGTAAAATATATCTGACAGACTTAGAACCGATAATGTCACACAACACAAAACCAATTTGCATTCGACAACTTGTCTAACTTGTACGATTTTAAAGACTTTGATTCAATAGCATCATGGATAATGGGATCAACCGCTTTATAGCATCAAAACACTCAGGTACAGGTTATCAGTGTATAAATAATGATGATCTGAAAAAAATTCTGTGATTAGAATCAACCCTTTGCTTATTTAAATCAAATCAATACTCATATACCAAAGTGTTGCTTGCTCTTCAGCTGTGTAATTCGTTAGATACCTGTCTAAGTTAAAATGGAATCTAATCTCCGAGATAAATTCACCTTGGTCAATGAATCTAAATCAATAATCAAATAGCCTACACACCTAATTTTTCATTTGAGACAAAAATCATTTAAAGGATTCCCCACATAATGAGCCTTATAGCTAATGCTAGTAGCTTACTTGACCCTTCAGAAAATTAATACTCATGATCAGTGCCTATACTAAGGCCTATGTTTTATATAACTTTGCTGTGCTACAAGATGTGAGACATTTTCAAATTATAATAATAAACTTATGTTGTTGTTGTTTTGCCATATCGGATTACCATTCTAATTTTTATTCTACGTAAATTTATCGTATGTTTTAGCTCCGCATAAATGCGAAGATCCAGAAACAGGGATCACGTACAAAATTGGAGCCGAATGGATATCAAGTGACCCATCAATGTGTTACAAGATGACTTGCGAAACTCGTTATTTTCCTCTGGTGAAAAAAATCGAGTATGTTCGCTAATTTGTTCTCTAATTTTTACAAACCATCTCGATTAACAACCTCCATTAATTTATAAACAAAAGCATCAATTTGAACCACGTTTATAGATTCGACATAAAGGAGGAGAAATATCTTCTCACAGAAACCTACAGTCTTAAACTGAGAATCTCCCTCAGCTTAGTGGTACACCTAAAGGGGACATGGTCGTCTAAGTCCTCAAAACCTGATGAAGCCCACCCTGTCCATTCACAAAATAATTCGAAAATATATCGTCTACTGTTTAAAAAAACAGTATAAATAATTTCAATCATTTTTGATTGAAGAAAAAATAACGGGATCTAGTGATGATTTGCACCCTCTCTGTACTAACGAGCTATATATGCCCTTGTAGTCAGAAATTATTCACAGAATTTTTTTTGAAAACTCGCGTACACTTAAATTTTTTAAAATTTGTGAGTTCTTAGTTTATAAACTAACCATTTTCAAGCCCGCAACAGACAATAATTCATCGAAGAATGATCTATAGGTACATGAATTCCTGTCAATGTCAAAGATTGTAGCCATACAAATTCGCTAAAATCTGTAAATCGAAAGTTTGGACCTGCAGGGTTTCTCAATATTTTTTCTGTGAGTGTAATAGGGTCTCAAATTTTCCATCGCCCCCTTCATTTAAGTAACGGCTAAATCAGGACTTCCAATTAAGAATATAAAGCAATTTGATTTGTTATCCAGTTTGCTTGCTAACGAGATATTAAAATTGATTTTGCAAAAAAGGTTTTACGGCTTGGAAGGTGAAAATTATCCGTTTCATGAGAAAAGAAAATGACTGTGGTACCGTTTTCCCAGTTTCACCTAATATTGTTTTTCTGTGGGTATATGTATGTAAAAGTACATCATACTTTTAGCATATCTACATTTTCGTCTATATAATTTTATTTAATATCACGCACTCGTAATTTACCTTGTTTATTCATGATTTTTGTACCTTCTCGAATCTCTTTGTTGATGGATGACAAAGTTATTTGGCTGTTCATAACCTGCATTTCGTGTACTGTATTTTACCTCATTCACCGATGTAAACCTTTCATTCGATTCATTCAGATTCTTACTTTAGCAATAGAAAGACATATTTTTATTTTTGTTTTGCTGTACAAGATTTAGACTTGAAATTTCTAATTTTATTTTTTGTAACTCGTCGTTTTATTGTTCGTGAATTAAAATTCAATGTATTGCGCATTAAAATTCATATTGCTTATTTCTGTAAATTAGCCAAATTTTGAGTGACAAAGCAAAACGCTTACATGTATAATACTATGTGTAATGAATAAGTTCGTCATATAAAAATATAAATGTACCCATTCAGCTACACAAAAAAACATATTTTATTCTGTACATTTGTCCCTTTTAAAATTGTACAGTCACCTTAAAAAAGTACTGTTAGTTTCCTGCCTGCATTAACAACACATTTTTAATGGGATATTCGGTGACCTTAATCTACTGGTCCCTCGAATATACTCGAATAAATAAATCCCTTTAATCAACAAATATGTACTTTGTACCTAATACTACGTAAAATCTTATACCCCGACTGGGTACATAAACTCATGTTGACAACAGAATTTTTTCTCAATCTTAGCACTGGTCACTTATCTAGTAGTCTTAAACTACCTATCTTGAACATTTTACTGTACTGTTGTATGTACAAAACATTATTACAATAGATTGTTGAATTTTACTGTGTCTTTGAATTTTATTTAAAGTCTCTCTTGATGTTAAGAACCACAATAGTTGTGGATAATAAATTAATTCATTCAATTTAATTCTCGAGTAATAATAATATTCCTTCAAATATTGTTTTACTTGAAGGAAGTGTAACCATACCAAAAAAGGTTTATTTCCAGTACTTTCAAGCCTCTTTTGGCCATTACACTATGTATGTTTGTACCCATATAATTGCATATATATTATATGGTTATTATAATAATAGGTATGTATCATCCAAAATTTTTGTTCATGGTTTTGAGAAAAGGTCTGAAAGGATAAGGCTGAAATTTTCATAAAAAATAGTTATTATACGAGTATAATTATGTAAGACTAAGTCTGATGGGAGTTTGTTACATTGTTGACTATTGGGATTTTTAAACACGTAGATAGCGCTACTATCGGTCGGTCGCTAAAACAAAATAAATAAGAGTTTTAAAAAATTCATCAAACCTTATGCAAACACAAAAAAAAAAACTCTAGCGTAGAAGTACTTTGCTAGAAAACCCAGTTTACCAATTTTCATCCATAATTCAAAAATAAAAAAAAATTGGGCTGAATTTTTCATGATAGATTGTTATTATATATGTGCAAATTTCATAGATATTTGGTGCCTATTCATTCAGTACCTTTTGAGAAAACTGGAAAGAAAATTACTGAAGAAAATTTTGTGTTCACGGTTTTGAAACAACTACATAAGAGACAGAGCAAATATTTTAACAATATGTAGTTCTTATATAGAACCAGGTCTGACTTGCCTTTGTTGCCTAAGAAACCTGGAGAAAAAAAATTTTTAGAAAAATTTTTAGCTTTTGGAGAAACAACAAAATGGATGGAGTTGAAATTTTCACTGTAATTATATTGCTATTATGTATGTACAAGTCTCATATAAGATTGGTATCTATTCGTTAAGTAGTTTCCGAGAAAACTAAAACAAAAAATTGCTGAAAAAATGATTTTTTTTCAGGATTTTGATGAAACTACAGAAGAGATAGAGCTGAAATTTGCACGAATGTAGATCTTATGTAGGACCCGGTCTGATATGAGTTTGGCACCAGTTGGTTCAGTAGTTTTCAAGAAAAATGTAAAAAAAAAAAAAACAATTTTTCAAGAAAAGCAAGTAATTTGTGATGCTTGAAGTATTTTTTCCGTATTTATGGCGCAAGGGGTTATTTTATTTAAAAATGTAGCAATGAAATTTCGATAGATCGTCATGTTTGTCGGATATCGATAATAATCGATTGTTTTTTTCAATTTTTTCACACATTTGGAATTCAGAAATCTTTGATGAATTGTAGATGTAAATTGGCAAACTGGGTTTTCTAGCTAAGTATGGCTGCGCTAGAGTTTTTTTAGTTTACCATAACTTTGGCGAATTTCCATCACCTCCGTTATCGCCCCTTTTCCGCTTTTCATCCCCATACACAATGTAATCGCCCACTTTGGGAAACGCTGGTTCAGACCTATCAATTCGTTTTTCTATGATTTTCTCCAAACCGTTTTCGTGTCGAAGTTGCGATTCCTTTCTGGAGAATGCCGTACTTTGAGTAGTCAAATACTAATTCTGAAACAAAAATTTGCCTAGGTAATCAAATATTTTTCGCTACAAACATACCTACAAACTATTTATTGTATGCACCTAATGAATTTGTTGAGAGATACTTAAATTTGCAAAAACAAAGTTAAACTCTGTATTCGTTATCTTCCACAAATATTATTAATTTTCACATTTACACACTGAATCATTCATTTGTTCGATTCATTTCGTACCGATGCTGTTATTTTGTTTGTTTGTAATCAGTGCCAAGCTCAAATTTAAAGTACAACATTCATGTTCGAGTCGTTCTTTTTTCGTAAAATTTTCAACTTACCCTGTAGTAATATTATTATAACAAAATATGAAACGTAATTTTTCTGACTTGAAAACCCCTTCAGGCAGCCTACAGCCCGCAGCGCCGTGCAAATTAACTGATCATTCCTTTTTCAACTGCTGCTTTGAATTTTGTTTTATATTGTTGGCTAATTATTTATCTACAACCAGAGCCAACAGGAAATATTCCAATGGTGATAACTATATGTATATCTAGTAGACTGATGCTTCTAATAATAAAACGCGATAAGATTCAAATACGGGTACCCTAACCTAATTTTTCTTCATTGTATCAACACGAACTCGTATTAATTTGATGTAAGCGTCAATTTATTTTTTTAATTTTGTATCTTTCCTCCAGATGCTCCGAGTTTTTCAAAACTGCAAATCCGCGAACTGAATGCAACGTGAAAAAAATGAGTAAATTCCCAAACTGCTGCGAGCACTGCAAACGACGTTCTTAATAATATGGTTGTAAATAAATGAAGGGAAATGTGTTTTTCTTTTTTCAGTTTTTTGCTTCTCAGTTTTTTATATTGTTTTATTTTAATGAATGGTGTTTTCATTTTTCAAGCGTACACAACTTATACACATGTCATTGATTTTTGTTTAATTTTTTTGACTCGTATCCTTAGAATGAAATAAAAGATTTGGTTTTGTTGATGAAAGTGATTTTTTTTTTTTTTTTTGTATAATTTGACTAGCACCTACTGGTGTGGAGCCAGTTAAAATTTTTAACTATAAAATTTGTGTCTATACCATATTCACTTTAAGAACGATATGCCGTCATTAAAGTAGTTACACATACCAGCACAGTTGAGCGTAATCAATTCATCATTGAAATTGAAAATTTATAACTTATTCGACCACATAATTTTAAAATTATTGTTTTTTTCTTTTCCCCTTTGCCAACAACCTGCGAGTGACGTCATGTCGTTCTTAAAGTGAATAGGGTATAACATCATATTTTGTTACAACTAGAAGATGACTTTGTTCCAAAAAAAATAAGTTTTTAGTTTCCATTTTAATTTTTTCAGACTTTTCAGTTATCTCAGACCTTCAAATTTTTATTAGCAGTTTTCTGACCCTATCGACTTCTTAAAATTGAAAAAAAAATTGTATTCTACCCAACTAGTTAACAAAATGAGTGATTAACACCGAGTTGCACAAGTTGCTAACTAGTTGAGTTCAATATTTTTTTCAACTAATCCACCAAAAAGGGGTTATTATTTATTTGATTAAATAGGTAAACTTCATTCATGAATAGAATATTAGATATAATTAAATATTATCCGGAAGTGAACTTGGTTGCTTGTGTAGGCATCACCATGTGAAATGGCCCTTTTTCATTGTGACATTTTGCAACTTGCGTAGGTGTAAATGGTGCTGTGAAGAAATAAACAACAAACAGTTGAGAAAAAACTCATTTCTATACTGTTTCTACAGTTGTTAAAGTAATGAAAACTATTTTCCATGTTCCAAACTGCTTTGGAAATCTCGTATTTTGCTAATCAAAATCAATTTGATAATTATCTCATGATTTGGAATTGTTAAAAAAAAATTTCATTTCTTCACAGCATAGAAATGAGTTTTCTCTTAACTGTTTTTTGTTTATTTCTTCACTGAAAAAAATTTAATTTTTTCACTAATATAAAAATTCACTTTTTTCTTAATGGAATTTTTTTCTCATTTCTTTACACACCCATTTACACGTGCACAAGTGGTGCAGTTTCAGGATAAAAAGGGTCTGTTTTACACAGTGATCCCCATAAACAAAATATTTCAGCTCTCCCTAATTATTTAATTATTTGATAAAATTTTATTTATTAAAGTCAATGACATAATTATTTAATCGAATAAATAATAACCTCTGTTTGGTGGATTTGTTGAAAACAATATCAAACTCAACTACGTAGCCGCTAATGATAATCAACTCGATTTGATAAATAGTTGAGTAAAATACTACTTCTTTCGTTTCCATCTAACAAGAAGACACGATCCTTTGAAAAATTTGAGAAAATGAATTTTTTTCACACTATCAACAGCTCAATTTTTTGATGTCCAGAGCTCAAAAGTTTTCAAGTAGGTGTCCTATTGAAAATCTAATTATTAATCTTGGTGTCATGGAGTAACCTGTGGGTAGGGGTAGGCATGTTTTTTGTTTTATAACTTGAGGAAAATTTTGGTAATGTAACTCAAATTCATAATACGGTATAATATATAAATTATTGTATGTATTAGCCAATTTTTTATTACCATAGTATAGGTCTCAATTTTTAATCCGATAGTCAAGAAATTTAAAATGAACATTAGTACTAAGCTAAGAACCTGACCTATTGATTTTGTTGCGGATCAACCATAGAGTACTTCCGATGTGGCTACTTCCGTTTTTGTTTTGGCTATAAAATTTTTTATTTTCCACCAATAGCTACGAAATTTATAACAAATATTATAACTTGCTATAAATTTTTGTGCGGATCGATCGTACGGTACTTCCCTTAACCCTATTTTCGTATTTATTTTGGCTATAAAATGCCTAATTTTGGACCAATAGGAACGTAATTCGGAACAAATATTTCTTACGATTTATTAATAATTTTTTACTGACGATAGGTACCTAATTTTATAATTTTCGGAAACCTACTTTTTCTAACGGAGCTGCTACTACGTTAGAGTTTTTTTTTTGTGTTTTGAATTTTAAATTATATATTTTACATTCTGTATTTTGATCCCTCCCTTCCCTTAATAAATTTTATTTTTATCGGAGTAGGATCTTGGAGTGAGCCAATAAAACGATTTAGGAACGGGGTTTGGTACTCGGTACGTTTTTCCCCTCATAACCAAAGGAAACTTTTGAGACCAAACATTGGCGTAATGGTGGATGGGCCAGGTTCACCAAGATATGCCCGTGGCTCACCCTGAAATTCTTAACATACCTAACTGGTTATTATACAGCGACGCAGCAAAAAATTTTTTTCAGAAAGGTTTTGAATTCAAATTTTTATTTTTCGGTTTTTTTTTCTCGAATTTCTTTAATGTCGTCCTTCCTTTTTTAGTCTCTCACCTTTTTTTTTCTCGGTTTTTTCCCCTTCTTTTTAGTTCTGGGAGGAGGTGTTAAATATTTAGCCTAAATCAAACACAACAAATTGAAAAGTTAATTTTAATTGATTGAAAATACAAAATTTTTCCAATGGGATTTAGTATTTCACATAATATATCAAAAACCATCCTTCTTTTGACCAATAGCTACAAAATTTGGAACAAATATGTGTTGGATCTATTCTAACATGTTACCTACCAATTTTGGTGCAGATCGGCTGAACAGTACCTACTTTCGATACTTCCAAGTTAATCAAGGGTGTAAGTAACTCGATCCTAAAGAGGCGGCCACCTCTCATCTTTCACTTTTGACCCTCAGTCACAATTCCATCATCACCACTGAACAGCACAAACTATATTTTTTAATCAACTTTTGTTGTTTTTTCAGTGATAATAGGGATCCAGACTCCCATGATCCTCCCTTTATCTACGACCTTAGAATTAATACTAATTTTGGGCTCTGAAATATGTAATTTTCAGTCAATGGCTACCTTCAACATAATCATTAATTATGTATAATTTGTTCTAACTTGTTGCCAATTTTATTTCAGTCTAGTATCACTTTAGCTCTAAAAGTGGTTTAATGAGGAAAACAATTGTAAGAAGCTGAAATTTGGTACACATGTCTACCTCGTCGTCTTAAACAACATACTAAAAGTTCGGACGTGTCTGGTGTGAGCGTTGCTTCCGAGGGGGTCAAAATAGTGGCACACAGCAGCTTTTCACGTTTATCTCGCATAATTTTCATCTGAACGAAAAACTGTTGAAACAAAATTTAAAAATGATTGAAAAGTAAACGAAAAGGCATTCATATTTTTTTTATCAAGGTCATAGTTTTTGGGTAATTACCTTTGAAAATACATACCCATATTTCTGTTAAACTTATTAATTAATACACTAATCACGTGCAACATAATGTATCTATAGATACTAATAGAGGATTTCACTTATAGGTGTACATCTATACACTGAATAAAATTATTGAAGAACTGAACTCAAATACCATTGCATTAGTTTAGGTGCATTAAATACGTTGCATGTGATTACTATTAATTAAATACGTACTATCAGAAAAATATGTATTTTCACCGGTGATTTATGTAAAAATTATGCACCTAACAAAAAAATTATAAAAATTCGTTGTATATATTGAGAAGTCCGAGATCTGGACCTCAAAATAAAAATTATTTCAACAAATATAAGACAGAATAATGACGTCACAATTTCAGACAAATTTTCGAGAGACAAAATTCGAATTTGGACATTATATTATCCGATTTCGAACTCGTATTCAGATGAAGACGTGAAGACAGAAATAAAATCTGATTCTCTTTCAGGCAGTTATAATGTATTTTATTTCAGCAACGACTTTTCCGAATTCAGACAAATTCAGACAATAATTTGGTTCGATCCGACAGACTGGCACCATGAGACATATATTAAATGAAGACGAATTGAATAGTAGTAAAAACCCATCGACGGACATGAATGCAGCCAACCTTTTTTATCTCTGTTCCTTCCACGCTTTGCTTGCGGTTTGCAGTCATCTAATATATTTTATTATATTTTGCTTTATCAGTCATCCACGTGCGCTTTTTGCCTATTGTATGTCGACGTATATTAATTTCTAATATCTGTAATTTTATTGGCTGTAGACATTTGGTAATTCCTCTCGCTTTTTGTTATCGACATCGCATGTTTGAAGGCAATTAGCAGACAATAAGTGGGGAAATTTCCTTGACAAGAAGAACTGATTTGTGAAGACGAATTCTACTTTTAAAATCACTCTCGATTTTGCATTGGCAACACCCGGTACTAGGTTCATCTTTGCAAATGAGTCCTTCTTGTGTAGGCTGATAGTAGCAGGTCCAAGTCACAAGTCGTACGTCTAAGTCCTCACGTTAGGCAATTTGATAAGTGTACCATCTTCGTGATGTAGAATATGATTCAATCTGATCTACCTTGAAGACAACTAGGATGGTAGTTTGTGTTCCGGATAGGTTCAGTTGAAGACAAAGGCAATCTTTAGGATTAATTATTTCTAACTCATTTTCAATTTTAGACTTACTGAAAGTTGTATCACTGAATTTGACTTTCTTACTTTTGGACACATAGACAATTTCTTCATTTAAATTACGTTTATTTGAGCTATTTTTATTTTGGATTCGATTGTCCGAAATATCTCCTGCAAAGTCAACTTCAGGGACTTGTTCATTTTCGTCCCAAGTATTAGTATTAAACGTAGGGAAACCATTTTCCAAAAAATAATCTAACGGAAATTTATCTTTGAACATTACAGATTATGAAAATTCAACATCACTACATTTATGTAATTTACCTGTTGTTGGATTTAAAAGTTGCCACGATTCAGCATTACATCCGACGAGAATACACAATTCTCCACGGCCTTCTAACTTTTTAACATTTTGTTTTTCATACGGTATTTTTTGGTATGCCACACAGCCAAATCGATGAATATATTTAATTGTAGGAACTTTATTCCGAAGTAACTCATATGGGGTTTTAAATCCTAACTTTTTATGAGGTAACCTATTGTGAATATGAACAACTTGGTTTAACGCAAGTTCCCAAAACTCAATAGGTAGACCACTATTGATGAAAAGAGCTCGAATTTTCATAAGTAAAGTTCGATTTACTCTTTCTACCATGGCATTAAGTTGAGGAGTATCAGGAGGACAAGTCTCGACAATGATACTCTCATTTGCAATAATTTTCTTCATAGACACACTCATATATTCTCGACCACCGTCAATACGTAAAAAATTAATTTTAGCTGAGCTATCACCAAGATTTGCTCGCATTACTATTAGATACTCTACAAAAGTTTCAGCCACACAGGTTTTATCTTTAATACTGAACATCACAGTATATCTAGAAAAATCATCTGTAAAAGTTATTATGTAAGAACTTTTCTGCCAGACTCCAACTGGTTTTATTGGGCCAATTAGATCGGAATAAACTCTTACTAAAGGTTTTGATGCGATATCACGCACAGCTGTATGAGGACGTTTTGTTATTTTTACCAAATTACATGCTTCACAATCTTTAATTTCATCTGCAAAATTAATATTTTTGAGAAATTTAAAAGTTTTCTTTGCTTTTTCTAAATATGCGACTGACGCGTGGCCAAGTCTTAAATGATAAAGAAGACCTAACTTCTTTCGAATACTTTCTTTATTGAACTCATCTATTTTCTTTAATTCTTCGATTGTAATATTAGCACCAATATCTAGAAATTCTTCTAGACCTTCATCATCAAGCTTTTGAATATTCGTATACCCTTGAGTTGAAATATAATCATGATCATGGTCATTGTCCTGACTAACAGTTTCATTTTCTGACTCTGACCATACATCATGAATTTGAGCATAACCATGCTCTTTATTTATTTGTTGCTGACTAACAGCTTCTTTTTGTTTTGTCACGCAGAATTTTTCATTATTTTCACTAATTTTTAAATCTATAATCCAATAATTTTGAAATTTATGACCACACAGAATAATTTCGCCAGTTTTCTTATTTATTATTTTACACTCAGTATTTGTAAATATTGCATTATAACCTAGTTTTGTTATTTTATGTAACGAAAATAGATTATTGCTTATTTCTTTAGAATAATTTACGTTTTTCAACTCAATTGTATTACCACTAAGATTTTTCACAAAGATAGAACCTTTATGGGTTACGTATAAATTTGCAACTTCATTTTTATTAGCATAAGAAATGATTTTCGGTTTCTTTAATTTTTGAACATTTTTCATAAATTTAAGATCGGAGATCGGACACAAAGTGATTTGTAGCTCCTGTATCACTAAGAAAACGAATTTCATTTCTCAGCTGTTCATTAATATACATAGGGGAAAGGGCGGTAAGAGTATGCAGTCTGTAAGAGTACGCATTGCTTTTTTTTCTGCAACTGAAAGATTGGCAACACTGCTCCATCTTTTATGTTGTTCTACTTCAAATACTCCTCCTTCATGCCAAAAAACATGAATTTATAATCATTATTTCCGCTTTTATTACAAATTTTTGTATTTTTTGGTTTCTGATATAATATTTTCAAAGCACGGAATAAGGATTCAGTGACTATTATTGAAAATGACTGAGTAAATAATCATATTTATTCAAACTACATACTTTTTGCTACCTTTTCATATATCTTTAGTTACCAATGTATTTTGTTATCAGTTAGTAAAACTGATATTATTGGTAAAACTCACAAGTGCGTAAGAGTACGCATTTTGTTCCTACTACTAATTTATTTGTTTCTTATGAAAAAAGGTCCACAAAACAAAAACTATTCTTCACAAAAGAAAACTGGATTGAAATAAAAGCAAAACTAAATACAACAAGTGCTAAAAAACTTACCTCCAAAAAAGAGGAAATTTCATGCCCAGCCTGTGAAGAACTTTTTTCTGATCCGCCTGCAGAAGATTGGATTATGTGTGACAAATGTAAACATTGGTGGCATGAATCCTGCACTAGTTACTCGGGAATCAATAAATTTGTTTGTGATTTGTGTTGACATTCGTATGAAGTAAATATATATTTCAAACTATTCAATATCTCATAATCAATGAAAAAAATTAGTTGCGTACTCTTACAAACTCAAATGCGTACTCTTAGATGCCATGTCATGTAAGAGTACGCATTTGATTTTTTTTATACTTTTACCCCCCTAAACAATTTGAGAGGCTCTTGAAAATTTTGAAGGTAGGGAATAAGTAAATAAAGGTTCACAGCATAGCTACACCAAATTTGAACAAAATCCCTCAAGTTTTGACTCAGTTACATGAGGTCAAACCTTAAGTGCGTACTCTTACCGGCCTTTCCCCTACACTTAGTAAATTTTGATTTGGTTCTTAAAACCATCTCTTTACCTTTTGGGTTTGGAGACTGACTCCTAGACAAACTTGAACTTTTGGACAAACTGGAACTTGACGAATGTCTTCTTGTAGAACAAGCACCATGTCGTTTACTTTTCTTATGGTACTTGTGTGAACGCTTGGATTTATGATACAACTTATGTTGTTTCTCCCTTCATTCACCTTTGTTGCGGAACTGACAGGATATTTTATTTGTTTCGGACTGACCGGAAGAATCGTTAATAGGCTCTAATCTAGTGGTGGCTTTATATTCTGCCGCTAGATGACCACGCCTATTGCACTTATAGAATTTACAAGTAGCTTGGTCAAACTTATTCGCTTCATTACTTTCTCCCCATGGCTCCGAAGACGAATAATGAGTACCGATATTTCTTCCACGATGTTGGATCGGGAGGTGCCTCTCTTTCTCTGCCGCCAAACGGTCCCTTTCTTCCACATCTTGGAATGCCTGATCTCTCTTTTCACACAGTATATACTTCTCCCCGTTAATTAAGTACTTCAGTACCTAGCCTCCATTATTACACTTTTGAAAAATTTATTCATTAGCTCCCTCCAAACTGGGATTTTCGTATTTAAAGTACACACTCAAATTACAAATTAATTACTTTTACATACCTGGTATAACGATATATTTCTTATTAATTGCAAAGTTTCATCATCCATATTCATTTTATTTTATTAAAATTCAAAATCAGAATAAAAGACGTACTTTTAGAAATTTTTGTGACGAATACTCACGTTTTCAATTTCGAAATGAACGTTGATCAAAATTACTACGCAGAACTGACTGCTTGTATTAGTGGTATTAAGTCAGTTGATTTTTCCAGCCAATCAGGGTTCAGCAGGGTTCATCGGTGAATTCATCAGAATTAACACTGCTGGACACACCAACACAAACACAATAAATTACGTAATTACTACCCTTGACACTAAGTCTGAAATCTTTCGGACTAACCGTATTTCAAGATTTCTTTATTGTGGGTAATTATTCTGACCACACAGGTATAATTTTAATACAGAATAATAATTATTGGAAACACATTCCTCTAATTATAATTATGTAATTCAGTGTCTGTCACCCTTAATGCTAAGCTCCCAATAATGGCGTCTTTTATTTACGTGCAACAAATGCGTATTTAAATCACAAAGAGAAAATTTCACCATGACACACATGGAATATTGTACCATTTTGAACATGAAAGACGGCTTCTTTATACACCTCTCTTCTGCTCCTGCCATCTTTTATGTCTGTGCACTTAGCGTAATTTAATTTATTCAACCACCACTTGTTCGGCATATTTGCCTAAACTTATTACGTAGTTATTTTTGACTGACAACTGACATACGTCCCAGATACACTAAAGGATGTTTTTAGGTAATTCGTAGACACACTTTATTTTCAAAAATTGTCACTAAGACCACAATTAATTATTTATCACTTAGAAATTCAATGATTGTTACTTACCCTTATGGTCCTTGTCTTGTATCGGGACGTAAACTTTACCGATGCCAGACTATCATTGGATTCTTATCTGCAATACTTAAAATACACTATATCACTATTTTATTGCATGAGAATCTAAATTATTATTATTAATTAACCTTGCTCTGCTACCATATTGGAGAATTCAATAAAACAGTAATTAATCACGAGAAGAATATATTTTGTATGTTCATCATACGAGATACAGAAAAGAAGTGAACTCATCTTAACGTGATTTCCTGACATACAGAATTTACATGATTACGTGAGGTCACACAGAAATATTATAGTACGTATTATGTTCTTTCGTCATGAAGGATCAGTAGTGACGACACACAAGACATTTCTAATTTCGCCAGTTGCACATCGCACTTCAAGGCGATCTTTTGAAAACACCTGCGAGGTGAAGCATCAGTCGACAATACGATCAGATGGAGTTCCTGGCACCTGCTAGGAGGGAAATTTGGTGTGTTGAAGACAACTTTCAGACAAGCTTGGTTCAAGATGACTGCCTTGCTCTGTCATTTAAAGGCCGCGTCGAGCCTTCTTTCTTCGCATAGTGGATTTGATTCCATCTATGTCAGTAATTATCTCACCTCACCCTCACTTTTAACCAAAAGCTCCGAGACCTAAAGTTTCGTATTAGGAGTCTTTTACACAACAAAATCATCACTCATGAAGACACACAATTAGGTGAAGACACAACAGCTTTCTGATGGTTTCTCCTACTTGTCTGCAATAGCTTTTTTTTTAACTTTTTATTTTTCCGCTACACACTATGCTTTGTTCCGCTTTGTCGACACTATAGTTCTTTTGTAATTATAGTCTTTGACAAAATAATTCTGCTGTTCATTTTTGTAGGTTTCGAACCTTGTATGGATCGAAACTTTGTTAGGCTATTCTTTCCACTCAACTTAGCTTATTGCTGATTCATCATATAAATTTGCTGAGGTATGAAGACAAAAGTAAGCTGCGTTTTGCCGTGTCTGATGAAGTCTAATTCAAGTCAAGAAGAATTCAGCCGTAGGACATAGTCAAAGTCAAAAAAATAAAATGTCTTGAAGACACAATTCAAGACCCCTCGAGTCAGTGTTTCGGCTGCATGATGCCCTAACTTTAGGACATTGTGACGTCATTAGCATTTAAACACCACTATACATTAAAGGTTGACTTTATGACACGTGACAGGAATCGATTTCGTATGCCTCATAAAATATTGGCGACTGTGGCAGGAATCGATTTCGGACGCCTCAATATTCTTCAGTTTTCTTCAAATTTAGTTTGAACAGTTTTTTGATCAAATGAATATTGGGTGAGATAAACGTGAAAAGCTGCTGTTTTCCACCATTTACCCCCTAGGGATTAACGTTCGTACCGGACGCATCCGGACTGCTAGCTTATGTTATTTAGGACAATGAAGTGGGCATATGTACCAAGTTTCACATTGTTCCAATTTTTTTCCTAATCATTTTCTAATTTTACTGGACTATATTTTGTAATTGGCTGGTTTAAGAAAACCTACATTTTCTAATAGAGTGTCCGCTACGCCATCGAATTGTTTTTCTGTGATCCTTCTACGATTAGACTGACTTCGAATCAAGCTTGAAAATTTGTTGTAACTCATCTAGATAAGATGCTTCCTTTCTCAAATGTACATAAGTACGAACTAATATTCACCGGTAATTGTAGACTCGTAATTAAAAAGAATTCCTTCTTTTTGTCGTTTTCTTTTTATTTATTTTTTATTTTCTTCATTACCCATCAAAATCACTCTGAGCTTACGCCGTATTACGGGTTCACAGCCTTCCACGTAGCTGAAATTCGAAGCATTCGTAAAACGGACTTTCGTAAAATTTATTTTCTCACTCTACCCACTCAGCTTAGCCTTTATAATATCGTCGTCTCTTTCATTTCTTCGTTAAGGACATTCGCAAAAGTTCTTCTTCTCTCTCTTTATTTAAAGCGCAAAATTCCGTATTTAGTGTGTTTAGAAGCTGTGTGCGGCTTTCCCCTTTTGCACATCTCGCAAAAAAAAAAAAGCTTAAATGAACGAGCGGATCCCTAGAGCACTATGTATACAAGGCTACCACCCTTCTCGTCTCAACCCTCTCATTTTAACCACCATTTCACTCCCTGAACTCGGAACTCGGTCTTCGTCTCACTCAGTCATTCCTCCGTTCGGCCTGCTCACTCTTTCACGCACCTCCTCTCCATCAGTATTTCACTCACTCATTCTGTGTCTCTGGTATTCCTCTTTCACACACTCTCTCTCTCTCTTTCTCTCTCTCTCTGGGTCTCCCTGTCTCTCTCAACGTTTTGACTGGTTCGCGATCTCGCTCAATGTCTATGTCTGTCTCCTTTTTTCACTCTCAGCCTTTGTCTTCTGTCGCTGTCTCACTCGTATTCACCTCTCTGTCGTACTCGTATTTATCGTCTTCTCGTTTCGTTATGGAAATTGTAACGTAAATGGAGAGGGTGAAAGGGAAAGACTCACGGAGAGTACAAATCTTTACACCGACGAGCGAATGTACGGGTATGTGTGTTGGTGTGCGAGGGGGTTCAAGGAGTAAGGGGTGACGAGCCGCACCCAAAGTTGTGCCCGGGAAAGTTTCAGAGCTAAGCTCCAGTACGCAGCATCCCTTTCTGCTTCTTTTTTTTCCTTTCATTTTTTTCCTTTTTTTCTTTTTTTTTCTTTTTTTTTTTTTTTGTTGTCAATGCGTTCCTTCTCTCTTTTTCGCCTCTCTCGCCGTTTTTCGCTAATAATTCGAACAGAGCTACCTTCGGTTTCTGTATTCGCTTCGCATTCCAACTTATAAAATCATATGTCGTTATCGTGTATTAATGTAAAAAAAAAAAAAAAAAATTATTTTTCTTAAATCGTTTTTTCTTATTTCTTAAATATTTAAAGAAAATTTTACAATATTTTCTACTTTTCTTTTTCATTATTTTTTTGAAACTACTTTTTATCTGCTAAGTAATTCCTCATATGTTCGGCGACAGCTGCAAGAATACGATCTCGCAGCCACAAAATACTGCTGAATGTTGAAGACATCCTATTTTTTGTGAGAAAACAACAATTTTGGTCGTCCGTCGTTCGTGTGTAAAACATTTACACCAATCTTTGGGTAAGTAAAGAATGAGTGTTGTAAACCAGCGAGTCTTTTATGCTCTAGACGATGTGACGCTATTTTTTTTCTTTTTTGTCTTACAACGTTGTATGTACTTCACCTTCGGATATGGTGTATAGTCGATGTAGCCTATTTTTTAAATCTTTTTTTTTCCACATCATTTCTTTTGAACGTTTTGTCTTTTCGCCGTTTTTGTTGCTCCATTTTGTACGGAATACGTCTTCGCCAAACTATGATTACGCATACTGTGTGTCCGGTAAAACGCCCGCATCATTTTGCTGGACGATAGATAGTATTTGATGAGACAACAAAACATGTTATGCCGACGTCAATACTGAAGGAGCTAATGAAAATTTCAATTTTTAAACTATAATTCAAAAAATTTTAATGATTCTACATTTTATACCATCATGTCATAGATTTGTCGATTCAGTTTCTATTTTTAAATATTCCCTTCAAACATATGGTTACGCAATATTTTATACACCAATGTATAACTAATTGCATATCATGGGTGACTACCAAATCGTCATCGTCATCCCTTGCGTTACCGTTTCCGCCAGTATATTTATGTGAAAAAAGCTGCATAATCTTCTCTTTAAAAAAGTTTTTTTTTCTTCTCCCACATCATTCAAAATCTTTCTTCAAAATAATGCCGATGTTTCACCGGACACTCTGTAAAAGCTAAGAATTATGCACAAATTAGAGACTTACAATATTGTTAAACTTCATCCTTATTCCCTTCGTAAGTTAATATAGATTCAGTTTGAGAAAATGCTTATGAAATTTTTGCCACATCTGCACCAACGGTCAGAAAATTAATGAAGATGTGGACAAAAAGCAAAAACTAAAAGATGAAACAAGCAACCTTGCTTTGAAAATAAGCTATAGGTAGAAGATTAACGTACAGAAAATTGGGAGAATGCATTATGTTTCTTGGTTGGATAATTTTTGTTTTTTGTTGTTTTGAAATTAAGCTTGGCGGAAGAAGGTATTTTCAAGAGTTCATAGTCATACATTCCCAGTTAAGTCACCGATACCCTTAAATTAAGAATAATATTTTCAATAATTAAGTTAGAAGTTAATATAAATTTAGGGTGAAGAGAGGAGGGCAGTGTCACACTACCAAATAGGCAGAGTAGTCATCTGCTTACTGGTTCCGTAATCCTAACGGATCGAAATTAATAGTTATCAAAATAAAAAAATATATTGAAAGATGATTTTGAAAGGGTGTCCGAGATTCTGACTGCCTAAAAGCCATGACAGGGGTTAATCCAGCATCGGGGGTAGAATAAACATGAACATTATGATTATTCATTTATCTAGGCAAGGCCGCAAAGAGGAAACTTAGGCCCGGAGAGTCATTTACGTTCAAATTCAGTGTCTTTGATTTATTTGTTAGAGAGGTTTTATAATACTGGGAAAGACAATTTTTTTCAGGATTTTTCAGTGAAAATCTATTTATTTTTCTCTTTTTCTTGAGAACGCTGGAGCCCCAAAAATCTCGGGCCAGAAGAGAATCGCCCCTTCCACTTTTTTCATCAAGCCTAATGTTTGATTGAGAAGAGGCAACCTTAAGTTGATTTTGAGCGTCATTTCGTAAACCCTGGAAGAGGACTGACTGATACCAAACTGGATGAATTATTTTTTTCAAGTTTTCGGGGCATTGAGAACAGGCTATACATATGTTCTGGTATGGCCAATGTTAAGTAAGAACAACAGTTATTTGTCAAAAAAAAAATACATAGATAAGGTTTTTATGTTACGTACATTCATGATCATAATAGTGACGAGTGGGAGGGGTGTGAGAGGATGTAAGACAAACCCTTTCTTGAATACAATAGTTTTAAGCGGCTGTTTTTAAAGAAAACATTCTGATTTGTATCAACATTTCAAAAATCGCTATTTTAAACATTCTGCGTAAGCAGAAGTCGATGTGATATCCTAAAAATTAGGTTTTGAGATCGGCTGTAATCATATCCCCTATTCAAAATGGCAATATTTCCGATTTCGTACATTTGATGCTCCCATATGTGATTAAAGAATTCATGTCGGAAAACCACTGGTCAGTGAATCTTAATCAATCCCCCTTCCCTTCAAAGTGACGTCAATTAATCTTCAAACCCTCAACAGAATAATTTCGAAGCCAAATCCCAAAAAAATTAATTTTTTTAAATAAAAATACGCGTTCCAGTCTCCATTTCGTCAACCACTGACTTAAGCCGGCAGTCAGAAGGGCAAAAGGAACAGTGTCAATACCTCTTGACAACGTCGTTGGTTACTTCAGTCATAATTTATTAGTTTTCGCTTGTGGTGTGGATGCTTGCAAGACGTATTTAACCATTTTCTCCCCTACACATTTTACCATTTTTCTCAAAAATTAATGAGACAACAGTTAACTAAAATTTTCTACAGAATCCACCATCTTGTGTACCTACTGTCGGCCAAAAAAAAAAAGGTGCAAAATAAACCCATATTCGATGCCTTGATAAAAAATTCTTAGAGAAAAATTAAATTCTAACCGGTGTATCCTCCGATATATTAAGACCCATTTCTCACTCAAAAAAGAATAGGGTATTATTTCAATGCGAAATTTTATTCTGTAAAGGAACAACAAAAAATGAATTTTCTTTTCTTCGAAGAAAAAGTTCGAGAAACAGTTTACAAAATTTAGGGAGCAAACTCCATTCCGAGGATTAAATTTCTTACACATGAGCCTACAACACAATGTTCAGTTACAATGATGGACCAATAGAAAAATCCTCGAACTATCTAACCAATGACCAGGTACCTATACGAAAATATTTCTTCAGGAAGAAAATCTCAATATAATATTTTATCATATTAAGTACCTACATAAGAAGAAAACGAAGAGATTAAATCACGGATAATTAAAACTGTCGTCCTCAACTACCAGTTACCATGCTCATGTTTAAATTCATAATGCATGAACCGTGAAATCTTCCAGTAAATAACCTAATAGATCTCTAAGAGACTACATATAGGTATTACCTCTTTATACATTTTTAATGGCTATTCGTGAGAGACTTTCTTTTCGATTGATACTTAGAGTTTTCAGAAAATGAAAAGATTCAATCTAAAAATTGATTCTTCATTAAATAGAGACAAATTGTAAAATGCAAGTAAAATGCAGTAATCGAAAAATTAGCCAATACTTTCAGTCGTAGCAACGAAACTACTGGTAGGTACCTGCTTCAGTGTTAGAGAGCAAAAACATTTCAGCCTGTTGAACATTATCGGCATCTGTAAGCTTCACAGCTTTCTGCTTTCAAGGTTGTAGGCTGCACGCCTTATATGTCGGTACACGTAATTTTGTATCAACCTCATTAATTATGTAGGTAATACCTACACAAAATGACGCCACCAAAAACTATCAAACAAAAATCAAAGTAGACAAAACTTTAACAAAAATTGGAGCTTTTATACCGTCCTCAAATAAAAATTAAGTTTTGAATAATTCTCAAGTTGAGCCTTATTCAACAAAACGTTATTTTAAGCATAGTGACGAAGTAACAAAATTGTTGAAGGCAAGATCGTCACTTCGGCTAGACCCATATCACAACTTCCAACCCTTTCAACAGAAAAATAGAAAATTGGATCTCTTCAAACGAGTTTCAGCCGAGTTAAGTTCGTCTTGGGACAGCCCTATTTCGATGGGAAAAATAAAACAAAAGGCCTTCAAAAGTGAATATGGTGGCCTCAGGCTGGATTTCTTCAAAGGGGAGAGGCAAAAAAAATTTGATATCTCTTTTTTTTTCCTCGTCACTTTTGAAAATTTAGAAAATTTGGGAAATTTAGCATCTATGGAACACACTGTCGCATATGTATTACTAAAAATTTTTCCATAATTGAAAAGTGACAAACAAAAAAAAAAAAAAAAAAAAAGAAAAAAGTAAAAAGGAGGTCATGGGGGAAATCGCCCCCTTTTCCGCCCTTAGCCTCACATTTCCATACACAAGACTTCTCCACGCTGAGTGACTGCACAGACGCAACTTCATAATCTGAATTCGATCATAAATTTCTCAATCATATAGGAATTAAGTTGGAAAAACCTTATAGAGAAATTTACAATCCTAGATTTGCTCCGAATAGAGTAGGTAATCGAAAATTAGAAATTTCGGACCTCTTTGTGTCCGTATCTGGTCAATATTTAGACGTGAGTCAGCGTCGAAAATTCTTCGAAAAAAATCTTTTAGGTACTTTTCGAACGAACGTACTATCCAAAGTTTTAACCTGCGTCTCGTTTAGTAACCTCTCTACAGGACGCCAGGATTCTTGCTGCGACATTTTATTGTGTTAACTAATAAAACGCACGCTGATAGTATTTGTTCCGCCACAGAGGTTGTATGAAGAAAGTTAGTAAGTAATTGTTTTTTCTTTTTTTTCTTTTGCTTTCGGTATAGGGATTTCCGTTTCTCTCCATTCTTTTTTGGTAAATTGGTTGAAAATCAAAATCAAAACTTCCTTATCTAGGATACAAAGTGAATTCAGATTCATCCTAAAAACATTTAACGTTTATTAGTTTTGGTAGGTAGACTTATAGCCTATATAAGTACAATGAATTACTGCTCATGAAAAGAAAGGGTCGGTACACAGTGAACGACAATGTCACGGTATACTTTTTCTCAACTTTACAAATTTAGCGTAACGTATACTCGAGCTTGGGTTTTTTTCAAAAAAATATACCTTAAAACCGTCAATCTTTTACACTATTTACCAAGCAAAATTTACCAACGGCACAACCCAAATATTGTAAATATGCATCCGGGTTAAGAAAATTTCCTACTGAAAAAAACTGTAGGTATTATTCTATCGAAATAAAATTAATTTTATTCTAAAAATTTTGTAAATCAAACAGCATTACATTCTAAATATTTGCACCGGTAGGGTTAAGGAGACTTTTCCAATACTACGAATTGAATGCTTTTAGAATACAGAGAAGTATATTTTGTGAATCAATCGAAATTCGTTGAGGCTGAACAGAGGCATGGATAGCTCTATTGTATGTGCCCTCCTCCTCCCCCACTTCAATACCGCCACCGCCAAAAAAAATATAATTATGCTATTATTTTGTACATAAATTATTTTTCGGAGCTAAGGGAGTTCAGATACCAGGACCCTCCCCTTATCTACGTCCTTGAGGTTAAACTTGTGTCAAGATTATTTCAGTCAAGAGGCATGCAAGATTATTTGTACAAATTCAAAAGTTGAAAGTCAAAGTTTTAAATGTTCCATGTCTGGGTAATTATCCGTCGTCATCCAGTGATTTATTGAAAAGCAACGACCATTCTAACGGGCAGTTCCGCCCAATTTTGGTAATTGCAAAAATTAATTTATGCAGTTGCGTAGTTCCCAACTTGTGCAAATGTTCAGATTCCTGTAATTGAAGAAAAGTTTGTCCTTGTAAAAGGTTCAGTATTTTTTTTTCTAAAAGTGACTTTCGCGTAGCTTCAACTTTTCCGTAGAATATCCGTGGAGTGGAAAATTAGATTACAAATGAGGATAATGAAAACCGCAGGATACAAGTGCCAAAGTGGTCATATTTGAGAACAACTATTTAGATACATACAAAAACAAGTAATTCGTAAGTTATATTCGACTTTATACTAACAGAACACAAGTAACATCAATTTTATTGAATCGGACATGTTTCCTAAGCTCGTCAAGAAATTGATTAGAGTCATAGGGTGGGGATGAGGGGGAAGGGCGATTACTTCCGCGGTTCCACTCATTTAATTGACGTTTTCAATTAGCATCTTCATTATAAGCTTTTTTTCTACTCGCTACTGCGATTTTAAAATATACCAATACCGCAGCCAACCTTCCGCAACAAAATAATATTTATTTCGCAGGAAATTAAACCCAAAACATAAATAAAAATAAAAGCTCATGTCTTAAAAATTCGTTTTTAACCTAAACTTATTTTAGAATTAGCTCGCATCATGATAGTAGCAAAATTGTATTAAAAAAAAATAGAATCTTACAGTCTCCCAAGTATCCTTACCAACGACTTATAGGTAAGCTATAATTATGAACCACTGCGAACTGTAAATGAAATTTACTCGAAATGAAATTCATAGCCGAAACTTTTATGCTCGAGTGGATCCTTACAATCGAAGTTTCATATTAAGAATGGATAGGTAAGCTACCTAACGCAAAGGCCAACCTGCATAAAGAAATAATATTTACAGTCGTCGGAATTCGTAATTCGTCCAAAATGACACACAATCAAAAAAGCGTTCAATGGCGGACGCATAGCGCGTACCGCCGGCGTTATAAATTTTACAAAATTCTCATAGAGGCGTCAAATTAAAGTCGTCGAATCGTTTCGAATACAATATTACCCAACGTTTTGGAGAGCGTTGTAGCAGCAAAAAAAAAGTGGCTGGTCGACGAACGAGTAAATGATGGCACCTATTCGCATCGAATTCAAAGGCGGCGAAAACCACGTGAAAACGGAGAAATTCTGGTCTCACGGTTTGCCTCAAATTTTAGTCGATAAATCTACGCGCTGAGAAGTGCGAATTCGTCCTTTTCGCTGACGAATTTCGCGCGCATGTATTCGCAACTGCACTTTGTTAAAACGTATTTGAAAGCACCTTCTGCTACCGTCGCGACTGACGTGTAACTCCCATCAAACGGTCGACCAGAGATCTTTTCCCGGGAAAAATGTAGCCTTCGGTGACCCGGGAAAATGAGCGCGAACTTCCGGCACCGCTGGGTGCTCCACAATTGAGGCTCTTCTCGACCTGAAACGAGACCCAAAAATACCGTACACAAAATTCAAGGCTTACGTGCAATAACAGTGAAAAACAAAAAAAAAACAAAAAACAAAAGCAAATATCGTCAAGCACTAGGCAAAATCCTGCTCCAAACATCGAATCAATGTGCATGAAATTGGCTGAAAATAGGCTGACTGTAGGTATATGTGGTGGATAGAAAAAAAAAAAAAATGAAAAAATTGCAAAAAAGAAAACAACACGAAAAAAAACTCGCAGAAATGGATAGAGGGAAAGTAAAAGACCCAAAGAGAAGCGCTGTGGCAGAGGATGAAGCAAAAGAGAAAGCTAACGAGAAGCAACGACAAAATCAATAGTACCGGTGAAAGAGAGAATCGTTTTCCCAGCATCCCTTTACTGTTTTTTTTTTTTTTTCATTTTTTTTTTTCCCTGTAAACGTCCAACTTTACCACCCTCGCTCTTCGGTACAAGTGCGTCGCAACAGCAACCGGCATTCACCACCGAATACTCGGAAATGGGTGGACGGGTGGGCAGAGGGATGACTGCTTTTTCACCACACGCGGCAAGAATAATAAGAAAGAAAGGAGGAAAAAAAAAATATATATAAGTAAAAAGACAGAAAAAACACATTATTCTCAGTCTTTTGACCCGAGCCTGTCTGCTGCAAGGATTTTTATTTTTCACCTCCTTTTCTGGATGTACACGTCTTATACATATATGTGTATAAATATATATATATATATATATATACTTTTTCCACGTCGCACCTCCTTTTGCCCACGCGCACATAGACACCCATCAACAAGCAAAATTTACGATCAAAACATACGAATCGCCGGTTTCGCCCTCAGCCCTGCGAATATGTACGCGAGAACGCGTGTAAACGGCGTCGACGAGTCTGTCGATTTATCCAGGGGATGTGGTACGCATGCCAAAACCGTATGATAACGTTCCAGCGTCCGACCAACCCCGCCCCCTCGCAATTCTTCCCCCAACCCCCGCCCCAACCGTTTAACCCCGAATGCGGCGACTATCGCACACCACTGCCGGCGCGCGGAAGGTCCCACGAATTTCCACGTTTCTATTTTAATTACGAGGCGACGTCCCTTTTCGCCGCTCCCCCACCGGCGGTCGATTTTCCAGAATCGAAAATCGTCGACCAGAGCTCCGCGAAAGATACCTCCGCAGGCGTGCGGCACACGCTGACGAACTTCAGCTGCTTTTGTCGTCGTATCGTATGTACGACACGAAATTGCGCGCCTAATCTGCGGCCAGTTCACTGGAGAATTATTGGCAGATACGCGCCGGCTAAAGTGGTTACGAGCGCAACAACGCATATTTTGAAAATTCTGAAGAAAATTGGTAGTATGTGCGCCGGACGGCGATCTGCAACGAAGAAAAAATACAATTCAAACCCTTCGACAGGTTCGGAAAACCGAAGCGACGAATTACCTACGCGTAATAGGCTACGCGCGTACGGATTACTGGGCTGCGTTGCTCAAACAACACTTTCAAACGTTAACTTCAAGGGAAAAATGTTTTTCGTTCTAAACAGCTGACCGGACGTCCGAGAGTGTCGAGAAATACGAGAACCGTATGTGAACTGCAGGACATTGTAGCAAAATGGATGCGACTTTTCCGTTCGCACATATCGTGACAACCGCCTATCAAATCTTGAGGAGTAAATAAAATTACTTCGTCGTCAATAGATATTTTTTGAACCTTTTTAAAACGCAATAGTTACGGAAAAATAAAACATTTTGCTACAATTTTTTATTCTTTTTCTTCTTTTTGAAGAATTTTAACAATTTTTCTTCAATATCAGCGAGAATAGGTATAAATAACGATGAGTAGGTACCGATTTGAAATATTTTTTCCACAGACGTACCTATAAGTACATTATATTATTATACTTAACCTGGATACCTAACTTGCCTGTTTTCAGCTACCTACGTTTCAACCATTACCGCACCAAAGAGCTGGTGGGCACTTTACACACGCAAGTAAACCCATTTATATCGCACTTTACACACGAAATGCATTGTTTAGCCCACCAGCAAGATAATTGACGCAACCATCACACCAAGAGGGTTGACAGCTCAATATAGCTAAAGCAAGTAAGTCAAATAGCTAAGTTATATGGGTCTTTGGTGAGAGATCTACCAGACTTAAGATTTGGATATAACCAGAAAAATTTTTCTCACAAGTTTCTCTATTTTTAAAACTGACTGCGTTATGAGATTATAAATTGGAAAAAGATAGACTACTTGTCATGTACCCATGTATGAAAAGTTGACTTACCATAAATATTTAGGTGTGAACAATTTTTTTTTTAGTTTAGTTTTGATAATGCCGAATTTAACTTGTTTCTCAGTATTCAGCATCTCATATAACATTTTTTTCTCAGATATTTCAAATCTTGAATTCCAAATTTTCAAACTTGCAAACCCGATAACTCCATCAGTTTTAAAAATAAGGCATAAGCTAAGATAAACTTTTTTCTTAATCCGGTCAGAATATACTTAGATCCGAAGTTTCAAAGCTCACCCTTCCAATTTTTTATTAAATTTATTATCATTACATTAAAATTTTTCAAATTTCCATAACCTAAAAAATAAATTAATTTGTAGTTATAAAAGGAATTTTTTCTTAATGGTACCTGGTTATATCCAAATTTCAAGTCTGGCAGATTTCTCACCAAAGACGTGTATAGTGTATATGTCTGTGATTTTTTTCTAAATAAAAATATTAAAATATCATCGAACAAAAATTGCAGTTTGATAAAAAAAAAGATTCATACTAAATTTTTCAATCAACTTTGACTTTACACTGGATTCTTATTTCATCAATCACTAAATTATTATGAGTGTAGAATTCTCATTAGATTTACGTCAAGTAACAACGTAAACGTAATATTGAACCAAAACTCACAAGACAAAAAAAAACAAAAAAGTATTAGGTAAATAACTTTTACACATACCATAACCTCAAGGCTAAGGCTTAACTTTACATTCTTCCTCAAGTAGTTTTATACCTGGAAGACACTAGGTACTTCCCATTAATTTTCAATAAAATTTTACAATCATCGTTATAGTACCTATAACTTATATACAGGGTCGTACCTAGCTTTTTTTGCCGCCCTGTGCAAACAAACTTTTTGACGCACAAAAAAGTATTTTTTTTGGCCAGTTAAATCAGAATGATATTCTTCGTCGTCATCCAGACAAAGTATCTGAGAACGACAATGTTTTCTTTTTTGTTTTTTTTGGTCAGTATGCACCCTTGCACTCTGCCGCCCTGTGCAAACGCACAGATCGCACGTACCTAGTTACGGCCCTGCTTATATGTATATTTCAGACAAATTATAATTTTGATCTTACATTGTATTTAAGAAATGAAATGAAAAACTTTACAATCTACCACGTGTTTAAAAAAATGAAAAATATTTTTCACTTAGGAAAACTATAGGTATAGTAGGTACCATTTACAAATAATTCTAGCAACAATTTTTTTTCCCAAAAATACAACTTTCAATATGTTGATAAATGAGAACTTATATGTACAAATTATAACAATAGATTACGTACGAATTAATGTTGGTTTATAAGTAGGTATAAATTAGTAGTTTTAAATTATTACTCACAGTACGGTATTTTCAAAAAGGTAAAAAAGAAATTTAGATTTAAAATATTAATAATTGTCATTAAATCCAACATGGATTGTTTGTTTTCATCAACTAACTGTGTAGAGGAAAGTGGAGTCAATAAAAGTAATACGAAATATACCCTTTTACTTAATCTACAAGTCAGTGAGGTATACTTCAAACATGCACTATCATCATTGTTACAAAAGACCTTTCTCACACTAATAGGTTCTGTATTATTTTTTCAAAAATTAATTTTGTACAGAGTAACATCAGAAAATTTATGTTTCAGGAATATTTCACGTGAAGATAAACCATTTGATAAAGTACAGTACCGCAAATTAAATTTGAAATATCCGTGAATTACGGTAAGTTAGAATTAAGAACATACCTTGAGTACCTACATAAAACATTATTATTTATGATTTGTAGGGATGAAATGTACACTAAAACATTGAAGATAAAGAAAAAAAAAGGTATGAGTTCCACCCGGACTATACCTACTTATGAAGGATTGATGTGTAAACATAATAATGTGGTTGTGGGCATGTGCGTTGCCCACACATACAATCACACACCTACACATCATGTAACACATACAAATGAGAGTTACAATTGTAAGACTTATGAATTACATAAATCTGATAATTGTAATTCTCATTTAGCCCCCACTGTGGAACAAGTGCTAAGATGTTTACAAATCAAAAATTTAAATATTACAGATCCTTTTCTGATTATTCAGAAAATATGAGAAGCAAGCGCTTATTTTGAAGAAAAACAACTTACATATTAGTAGATTTTTGCGAAAAATGTTGAAATTGAAGACAAATAAATGGACATGTTTTTTTTGAAAAATTTTGATTTTAATGTTAATTTTTTAATTTTTTTTTTCAAGATACGCAATAAAGACAATCATAATATTTCATTGTCGATGTTTCAAAATTTTAACTTATTAATACAATAATATAAGTAGGTATAGTGATGCCTACCAAAAAAATTCAAAATATTGAACACCAATTAAGCATACGTAAATAATTGTTTTGCTGTTCGCAATTAAAAACATCAGAAATCAAATATGAATTTCAGATTAAATCTCATGAAGAAAGATCAACATCTGTGAATTTTTTGTTACTCAATAAAGTCAATGTAGGCGACCAAAGTAAAAAACAAAAAAAAAAGATCAACTTGACTTAATTTGCCATTTAAACAGTTTCAGATGAACCAAGCATTCAAATTTAAACAGCTCACTCGTAAACTACCCTGTAGATCCGGGCTTTTGTAGCTTGTTTTTGTCAGAAGCTCGTCTTTACAGGTACTTACGGCTGAGAGGTAATCACAATGTAAATGTATTCTTGTCATTCGCATTCAAAACCAATGGCGATAACCAGATATTAAACTGCAAGAATTATATTCTGTTGGCGATGGATTTCATGAATATTATTTAAAAAAAACAAAAAAATAAAAAAAAGTAAAATTAAAATTAAAGCCTTTTCCATTTTCAGAGGTTAAAGTTAATCTTCATAGAATTACTTTCATTGCAAAACAGTCAGGGAACTTATAATTTATAATTGCCTAGTTATATTACCTAAGTCTCATAATTCACATTGTTGTTACTATTTTACCTTTAATTGTTATCATATAAATAAAACGAAACCATCTGTTCATTTTGTTTGGTGTTAGAGATGTACAATAAGAGAGGAAGGAATCCACAATGTAAAGAAAGAAACAAGAAGTTAAACTTCGTTCTTGACTATCAACTCGGATATTTAAGAAATAAATAAATACCTACACCCTATCCAATATAAGATGATCCCTCCTCAACGATATGTTGCCAATAAATACACTTTGAATATTATTTTATATATAGTCCATTCTAAATAAAGTCTGATTCAAACTTGGCTAGCTTTTATGCAACTAGCCAGCTATTTGGGGTACTATTCTGTTGACAGTTGAATTCACAACACTGTTTCAATAATTTAAATCAACTTAAACTTGGCAATTCCCCATATGAGATTTTAGTTGGATTTCTATACAATTATCTGCCAAGTTAAAGTTGACTATAAGTCTATAAAATGGCGTAGTGATTTCAACTGTCAACCGAATAGTGCCCTAAGTAGCTGGCTAGTAGCTAGAAAACTAGCTAAGTGTAAATCAGGCTTAAGGTTGTAATTTTCTAATATCACCCGCAAACCAATACACCAAGTTTGTGAGCATTGTGGGTAATAGAGGGAAGATGAAAAAGTTAAGATACACACTGGATGCAAAACAAAGTACATCTATTCCTGTACAATTTTTATTTTGCCAATAGTCTGTTTCAAATAAGAAGGTAATTTTTTACACACAATATACTGAATTTGCGGCATCTTTGGACCATGGGGTGTTATTTTCTGTATTAAAGTTGAAAAACTCTTTCAAGTTACTAGAACAACCACCCAATGCGTTGCTTGGCAAAATTTGAAAATAATAGTTGTTACAGTTGTTTATTATTATCCTATCATAAATTCGTTAATCATGACGTCCAATTAAAATTGATGAATTTCTGATTCTTCTAATTTTTGTGAAATGTGAATATCAACTTCTCTCAATTATAGCAAATTAGATGTGAACTTAAAGTTACATAGACTTCGAAAAATTGACGCACTCCCATAAAGCCAATGTAATAACACTGTCATCATTTTGTAGTTGGGGGACAAATTATCCCACTAAGTAAGCGCAAGTGTCGTTAATGCTTCAAAGTATAGGGCAGGGAAAGGAAAAGGAAGTGCAAACAATTCTAGAGCTTACTTAGCGAGATAAAATTTAAAAAGTGACTTTTGGGATGTGTTCTTATCAGAGTGCGTCAACTTGTCCAATCTATATAAGTTTATGTGAACTTCTCGCTAGTGTGAAAATATGTTCGTTTGCTATTGGTTTGAATGTGTTTATTGCTCTCCCCTTTTCTCTAACCAGATAAGTTAAGTATCTTTATTCATGCACTTTATGAATCTTTGGCAACATTCCAAAGACAACTAGCCAACATTAACAGATTGTCCATTAAAACAGCCATAACATTGAATACAATTTCAGTTTGCGGAATGTAATATAATTTACCCATAATCATAGATAAATAATGTTCATAATTGTAAAGTTGTCCATTTATTTAATAAAAATAAATAAGTTTTTCAATGCAATCAAATTTTATCTTTGTGCATCTAAGTAACCAGAAGGTAAATTCTATAAATGATAAAATAAAAAAGTAAACAGAGATAGTAGCAATATTGGTGGTTGTTCTATGTTCTTTGAACACTTATCAAAAAAAAATAGAGAGATGCCTATCTATTAACAAAGTGGTACTTTATACTTTGAGTATGAAATGAAGTACGTGTAGGAGTGTCTGTTGACAAAATGGTTCCTCTCAGATCCATGCCTATCTTATCATATGTGTTCATTTTATATCTTACAAGCTATCACTCTTGTTTGCCTCTCAGCATTTATTTCCATCGTTCACCACTTAATTTATTTAGTCATAATTTAATCATTTCATTTCATCTCGAGTATGTATATTAATTAAAGGTTTTAATATGAGAAAGAAAATATTAATTTTTCTTCTCTTCATTTTAATGAATTATGTAAAAGATATGATGCAGAAATGAAGACATTAAAGCTAAAGTTTACCCCTCATCATTAGTCAAACCTCCAAAATACCAGTACCTATATAATTGTTTGATGTAATACTTTAGATATAGTGGAAATTTATTTTATTTATATTAGATTTCATGAATATTTCATGTTTTCTGGCGTTTAATTAAGTAACTAATTGCAATTGAATTATTTGGTCATAATTTAATCATTTCATTTCATCTCAAGAGTGTATATTAATTGAAGGTTTGAATGGAAATAAATGCCGGGAGGCGAACAAGAGTGATAACTGATAAGATAAAATGTGAGTATGGTGAATACATGTGATAAGTTAGGCATGGATCCGAGAGGAACCTTTCTGTCAACAGACACTCCTAGTATGCCTGTTCCTGTATAATTTTTATTTCGCCTAGCAATGTTTAATTTAACTTCAGTAACGTTTATTACAGGCCACCTGTTTACGCCTTTGAAAAAAATTACCTTCTTACATGGAACAGACAATAGAAAAATCTTTGACAATAAAGTCAGACACATACAAGCAATACACAAATCTACTCTATTAACCAAACTGTCCAGGGAAAACTATAAGTAATTTCTGTTAATTTCCTTTTTTTTCCGAATAATTTATTTCATGTAATTAAAATAATCCATAATTTGTAAAAATAATTCTGTTTTGCCACCACCCATTAAAATAATATACAAATGCAAAGAAAAAATCATAATTAAACAGAAAATAGCGTACGCATCTACTGGTATTAAGGGTTCTTTATCTATAGTGGCCAAGTCTACCACGCATAAATTTTTCAACTACATACTGAAGCACCTATAATAGAACAGAGTACACTGCCATTTTAGGTTGAGAATGTGACGCCGGATATAGCCAGTCTCAAACTCGTAGTCTCTCAATTGCATTCTTAGTTACTAATTCACAAAATACTTCAAAAAAATCATATGACTAGTAAGAATAGCTACAAAGCTAGAATTAAATGAAATAAGTACATCATTAAGAAGAAAACTACTATTTTCAGTATTCTACACTTAATTAGAGAAATTATTGAATTTTAAAAGATTTATAAAAGCGAACATGGGCGACAGTTGCGACATTATTTTATAAATGACAGTTCTTTTTTCAAAAGAATAAGAGGTGAGAAAATCATATTTCACTCAAGTAATGGGTAAATTCGAAAATCACTTGCACGTCCCTTATGGGATTCTTCTGAAGTCAAGCGAGTAAAATGTCATAATCGTCAAAAATTCTATTGTCTTCAAAGAAGAGAATAGGTTGTTCCACGATGAATCAATAATTCGTTGTTAGAACTGATCTTCAAACATCATCAGTGAAATATTCAATATTTTGACAATGACATTAAAGTACCCAAGGTATATACACTACTTCGTTACTAGGTATGCTCGATTATTTCATTAGTGCGCTAGTGTAAGTAAAATGACGTCACACGTAGGAAGCTAAATACATAAAATATTATTTTACTTCATGCTCAATCGGTTGTATGTGTGCTAGTGTGCGTGAAATACGTCATACGTTCGAGAACGAAAATCCTCGTAATACGCACAATCGAGGCTACCTAGTAAAAGTCCTTATCCTTCAAAGTACCTATAGGCTATAGCTAAGAGTAAAACTACTCCCGTTTCCCTACCAAAATAAATAAATAAACGATAACAAATGATAACAAAAACAAAAAATTGCAAGTTTATCACAAGAGATTTGTTACAATTTTGAATTTGAATGATCTTAATTAAATTTTATTGGTACCTAATTCACTTTTAATGAATGAAGAAACTGAAACAGGAAGCATAGTAAGAAAAAACATTATTTAATCGAAAGGGCGATACTATATACTGAAAGAAATGACAAATTCGAAATGTCCAGGGTAACAAGTCGAAAATGAGATAATTTTAGTTTGAAAAATTATAGTTCATTTTCAGCGAATTGAAAAATGAATACATGTCCCCGGTTTCATTTTACATTTTTTCAAAAAATAACGATCAGAATTTTGTAGGTATTGCTTTCAACTTTTTTACATTGTTTTCCAAAAATATTGAAAATTATTAACCTTTTATTAAGGACACAAAAAAGTCAAAAAACGCAAGAATCATTAATTCAAAAGTGTATCAAGACTCATAGAGCAATATACACATTGAAGGACGCTTTAAACTCACTTTCTCTATTCCCTAATTCTAATCTGCATTCTGTGAAGTAGAGAAATTCTAACTTTTAGAGAATAAATCAAAGGAAATAGTATAAACTGTAGCGTCATTTTTCCTTTAGGTGTTATGACTGTTACGTCAGAGAGAGTAAAACAGCGAATTTAAGCCGTTCTTAAGAGTATGTCTACATTAACATGAACAGCAACTTCATACCGGTAGAACTAAATACAGGCGCACAGAAACTCCAGAACAAAATTCTGTGAAATGTGAAGGCACGTATTTCGTTTTTTATCAGAACTAATTTGCTTCAAATTATCATCATCACAAGTTTGTTTGTTGCCCAGGCGAATGCTTTTTACTCAACCCAAGCCATGTAGTCGATAAAAATAACTATCAATTATTTTCACCCTGCAAAAAAAAAAAAAATGTATGCAGAAAATAAATTTGTTCAAAATTAAAAATTATTAACTCTGATGAAGAAAAACTTTTTCATCATTGGAAGTAGG
Organism: Ericerus pela; assembly: GCA_011428145.1. Taxonomy (NCBI): domain Eukaryota; kingdom Metazoa; phylum Arthropoda; class Insecta; order Hemiptera; family Coccidae; genus Ericerus; species Ericerus pela. The sequence goes on along the minus strand of WOFM01000445.1, from coordinate 32,544 downwards.
AACAGAAAAAAATGAGCATGAAATTAGATCTCATTAACGTCACTATAATAATCAAATTTTGATGATCATGAAACCATGAACAGTCTCAAGAACAAGAGAGTTCCACTAGGTAAAATAAAAAGTTCTATCGATAATCAATACTGGGCTACCAGCACTAGTGATATAGGCCCAATATATTTGTAACAATTTGTAATTAGCAGAGTTACAAAAATGATGATTTCGAAAATTGAAATAACCGTGTTATACTAGATCATTAATTTTTTTTTTTAATAATTTTTTTTTCTCCAACTACAATAAAATAAGTAGTAGTACGTATCAATACATGGAACAAAACTGATAAATGAATATTTAGTACTAGACTAAATTACTAATTTTTATTAATTATAATTCACAGCATCTTCCTGAATCATCTCGGACTGTACTTCGATGAAAAACGTCATGAAAGTTTCAACATCAATTGATTCTTTCCACAAATCTTGCCAAATTTTATGCAATACGTCAAGAATTCTTCTTTTTTTCGATACATCCATTGCCTTCATCATTAATACGGACGAATTAATATCTTTAACAGATAGCAACTTCTAAAACATTAAAAAAAATAATGTAATAAAACAGAAATGTTTTCAAATAGATAAATTTGGAAATAATTGTGATATTACCTCCAGAAGGGAGACAACGTCGATTTCGCATAACAACATTTCTACTTTACGAAATAATAAATGAAATACTTTTCGGTATTTATCATACTCATTACAGTCAGGCGAAATTTCAGCAGCTGCTTTTTCTAAAAATTCTCGATTAGCTTTACGGCTGGGAGAGGGGCGATACCATTTTACAGAATAAACCAAAGGCTCAGTTCCTGGAAACGACAACAAAAACTCGAAAAATCGAGTAAAATAGGTTTGAACGATATTAATTTTATCATCGTGATGTAAATGTTGCCATAGATGAAGGAATGTTGAAACTATTTCCGTTTTAGTCACATCAACATGACCAATTGAATCATAGCGCCTTATAATGAGTGTCGCCATCGCTGATGCATTTTTCCTTTGAACGCTTTCAGGTAAAAGAGGAAAAAATCGAGTAACCGACGACAAATCGCTCATGATTACCTACAAAATTATGCAGAAGAAATTATAATCAAGAAAATACAACTACCAACAACTTTCCGATAAACATAATCGGGAAAAAATTGAAAATTGATCTTCAATACTCACGGAATATCTAAACACATTTTCGACAGCGGTATTGTCCACATATAAATCTTGATATCGGGCAAGATGAAATAAAATTTGAAATTCACGACGATTTCTTTCAACTCTGTGTCCAACTCTATGCCTTTCAAAAATGGAATCACGAAAAAAAAAGTATCGATGATGACTATAACAAACCCAGTGAAAGAAGATATAAAGCGAGTATTTTCCAAAATAATTGTGAGCTTCAAGCCGTTCCGTTTCACTCAGGTTCAACCAATATTTCTCAATCCATGGTGGATAGGTAATATCATCCATAACAACGGATCCTTCACTGATCGCACAAATAGTTTTCATACGATTTATAGTGAAATATGAAGTCCAATGTACTTTACTGAAGGAAAAACCTTTAAAGTCCTCGTGAATTAATGAATAAATATCATGAAATGCTTTCGTCATGTTAGCCAATTCCGAACCTAAAATAAATGTTAATAAAATTGATGAATTCAATTACTTGAATAGAGAAATATGAAAGTTTACAAGATATAAAAATACACTACCAATCAACGAGATCGTTTTCTGTATACTGGTCTCAATTGACGAAGGAAGTTGTGGATAAATGACATGAACAAGTTCAGAAACTTCTTCAGGAAGATTCCTCCAACAAACTGGTAATTTTATTTCAGGGATTTTTCGGTTATATAAATCAGCAGCTACCGAAAACAAAGCAGTATCTTGGAGTTGAATGACAGCCATGACGAATCTGAAAAGAAACAACATAATTGGAATTAAAAATGTTAAAAGAAGGCAAATGACTATTTTGTGCATTAATATTGTTTAAAGTAGCTGTAAAAATGAAATCATGGGACCAAACTCTCAAAACCACAGCAACTATGATATAGTTAAAAATTTCTCATTTCTCCGAATGAATAACAGTTTTTCTAGCACCAGGACACCCCTCACATATTTGACTAACAGCAACATTTACACGGAAATTGTCAATTTTTGACACTGGAACCTCACTCTGCTATGATACGCACAAGCATTTTGATTTTTACTATTAGTAGGAAAACAAAATACACACTTTCTGAAACTCTCAGAAGTTGAAAACTTTTTAGAATGAAACATAAAGAATACTCGCAAAAGTCAATTCCTTTCAAGAGCAGAAATTCTACAAAAATAAATACTTACGAATGCCAAAGTACGTATGATCAAATTTGTTTTCTAAATTTATGAGGATTCACGTCCTTTGCCTTCTGACACACAAAGGCGTTACTTCATTTATCCGAGAATACATCAATCTAGTAAGGTCAGCAATTGGTAGTATAATTTCATTTCAGCTGCAAAATTGAACTGAATTAGATCCAGACCAAGAAATTGGCAATAAAAGCTTCATATTTTTTAGAATACTCTTACACTGATTCGTGGTACAATACAGTTGTCGTTAACTCAAATGATATACGAACTTTTGACCGGCTTCGTTCATGGTCTATGAATTATTGAAATTCATTTTGCGAAAACTGAAAACTAAACGGTCAAAATAAATTAATTTTCCACTCGCGAATTTCCCGTGAGCCGTATTCCGGTCTATCTGTCTATCAACGTTCGTGAAGTCGATGAACGATTAAGATTAATTTGTGGCTTTGGGCTTCGAGAATATTATATTATATCATGGAAACAACAGCTCTGTTTGATAGGACTACACCAACTTACACCAACCTACATCAGGAGGGCGATTCCACAAATGTAGGAATGTTATATGACTTTGTGTCAAGTTTCACTTGAATATTTGTGGAATATCCCTACCAGTGTAGGTTGGTGTAAGTTAGTGTAATCCTATCAAACAGAGCTAACATGCTGCTTTTAAAATGGGATCGACCATCATTATCATCTACACCAAGCATGTGTAAACTGGCGCACAAATTACCCCACACCAATCGATATCGACCAATATGAGTGAACAGATTCTCTAGAAATGGGTAATTTATACGCCAATGTTTATAAACAAACGCAATCGGAGATTTTTTTCCAATCAGATTTTAAGAATGCAAAACAAGTTGTTGAAATTGAGCTTTAAGAACAAAATGAATGAAATACACAAGTTGTTGTTCCACATTCTCATTTCATTAACTCTGTTGATTCAATCAAACTTCCCCATCCCTGAGTATGGAATCTGTTATATTTGTATTCGGTTCTTGGTTTTTGGAACCTTGCTAATTGTGAGAATAATATTAAATCAAGGATCGTGTTTTTAAAAGAATTAACCAAACGAGTTTACAACAACAACATTTAATGGACGATTAAACACTTAAAGGTACACTTGACAGTGTGGGTAGAGAAATGACATATTCCCATCGAACTCAATAACATACTGGAATGAACACAGGAGATAAAGGCAATGTTATATTTGCGAGCCACTGTGTTAGAAAGAGAGAGAATGAGACTGGCGATATTGTCCTCTTTTCCTAGCAAGTTATCAGTGTAGAGAGTCATTATATTATTCAGTTAGAATTCAAATTCGTTGATATATTTTTTAATAATGCAGCTGAAATTTGAAGTTTGAACCATTATGATTGAAGAAATCATTAAATAACGAATTAAATAATATATTGATGTGAGGCGTACAGAACGAGGATCGAAAGAACTTGAGACTTTTTACTTTAACGACATTTTATTGCGGACTAAAATACATTTCACAAATGAAATACGAAATGGCGAAGCAACAGCGTTATTGGTTCGAGAATAGTAGGGGAAGCACTTCGTGATGAGAGTGTACGTGTGACATATATATATAATGTGATAGTGATGATGATGAAGAAAGAGAGAAGGTGGGATTTCCGTTACAACACCCCCCTGAAATTTTACCGTTTGAGTTCTTCATCATATTCTACGCTGAAAGTAAACGAATTATTATTATTTGTGAAAAAATTTTAAGTACAGAAATAATATACGCATAATAAAAAAAAAAAAAAAAAATTATTGACATCGTATTATTCGAACATGATTGTGGTAACTTTTGTTCATAAAATAATTTTGTTATGCTGTGCTTCGAGAGAAAAAAAAATTAATCGAATAAGATAAATAAATACAATAAATAAATAGTATGGTAACATGCATGGAATATTCAATATTAATATATGATATAAAAATGGTAGTATGCAAAAAAAAAAATTATTAAAGTATAAAAACTGGTAACATGCAAAAAAATATTCAAATATTGTGTATATGAGATAATTCATTCATCGTATATTTCGAATAGAGAGAGAAAAAAAATAAAAAGGAAAAAAATATTCACGAACATATATTACATTAAAGGGAAAAAGAGAAAAAAAATTGAAAAAGGTATTTCCGATTACGAGTTCGTTGAATTTGAAAGAACGTTACGTTTCGTATCTTATCTAAATAGTATGACAAGTAGAGGATTGTAGAATAATATACGTTGCATCGTTTATTATCTTTCCTATGTTGCTATTGTATTTGAACTGGCGTCTAACATGTTTTACGATAAGGCAACCTTTTTGATTTATCTTAATTGTGGTCATGTAATGGGTTTTAATCTTTATTGTGTTTATTGTTGGTGGATTTTCTTTCATCATTCGTGTGGGAATATTTCGTATATTTCTCTCACGCCTGTTTGAAAAAGTATAGGGTTTTTATTATACGAATTGTAGGGTTTATTCTTACTCGATTTTAATACTGTTTTCTTTGTTGCAATTTTCGAGAAATCGAGTATCTATTTCTTGCAAGAATTTTCTAGTAAAAGGTATTGTTAAGTACTATTTTTGTAATAATTGAAGGTTAATTTTTCAGCAACTATTTTCATGTTACGACTTATATCTTGGACTTGGTACAACTTGTATTTTGAAGGGAAAATTTCCAACATATTATTAATTTGAAATAAACGAATTATTATTATATTATGTGTATATATTAGTGTCATTCAATATTTTGACAATAATATTCTCGAATTTTGAACGATCCAAAGATTTGGTCAAGATGTCGGCCAATTGATTTTCATAACTCACAGTTCTAAAAAATATTATTTTTTCTTATAATGCTTCTAATATCGAGTAGCATTTAATCATTAGAGCTCTAGATTTTTTCTGACTACCCCCTGAACATATTTTTTGTGTTGAAATATTGTCTTCCATTATATTTACAATCAATTTTTCCCCAAAAATTTCATAATTCATGTGTTGTACAACTTTTACTGTATCCAAGGTGTCAAAAACTGCAATTATTTCTGCTGCAGTACTTGATGAGGCGTGAATAGTTTGCTTAGAGCAATTCCACTCCACCAAGTCTCCATTAGCAAATAACATAAATCCAGTTATTGACTTACCCTTTTTGAGATTATTTAATTCTATATTTGTTTCGTCAACTTGGGGTGCATATGAGGCATCAATATAAGCCTGTATGCCATCCCCTTCCGATTTATATATTATATTATAATTTTTTGTTGTATTGACGTATCTAAAAATTCTTTTTACGTAATTCTTGAGTGTGTCATTAGAATTATTTTGAAAATGGGAGAAAAAATTGACTGGGAACAATATGTCCGGCCTTGTAAGTCTTGCTAAATATAATAGCCCTCCTATCATTGACCTATATTCAGTATCGTCTCTACCATTTTCTATTTTATCTATTTTCAAGCCCGTTTCCATAGGGGTATTGGTGTTTTTTAATTCTGAAATTCCAAATTTCTTTAGCATTTTGTCTATATGTTTATATTGTGAGAGTATTATTGTATTATTTTCGATATTTCTTATTATTTCTAGACCTACAAAGAATCTAGGATTATTTATTATGGTAATTGTAAAGTCTTTTTGCAATTCCTCATTTATTTTTGTAATGGATAGCTGCGAGTTTGACGCAATTAATATGTCGTCCACATATGTTAAGAAATATATTTTTTCATCATTATTTATTATTGTATAAAAACATCTATCACTTTTGGTTCTAGTAAAGCCCATATCCTTCACTTTCATGTCCAATAAGTCATACCACGATTTGCTGGATGTTTTCAATCCATAAATTGATTTTTTTTAATTCGAGTACCTGGTTTGTATTTATATTTATCCCTTCAGGTCTCCTTACAAAAATAGGTTTTATTATTGGTGAGTTTAAATATGCGGTTTTCACGTCATATTGTACCATTATTAGTTTTTCTTTATTAACTATAGATAATAACAATCTTATAGTTCCAATTGATGCTACCGGGCCATGGGTTTTGGCAATACCATATTCGGTTCGATCTTTAAAACCTCTCGCCACAAGTCTCGCTTTTGGTTTTGGATTACCAAATTCATCAAATTTTATTGTAAAAATCCATCTCGTATCTATAAGTTTCTGGCGATCGTAATCTACTATTTCCCATACCTTCATGTCATTGAGAGAATTGAATTCGTCATTTATGGCCTTAATCCAATCCTCCCTAAATGGGTTTGTATTTATTTCAGAAAAGGTTTTTGGAATATTATCCTCTATATATATTTTATTGTATTTAATGTTGATATTCATAATAATTGGGTTGATTATCCCTAAATCATATTCATAATCTGCTGATTTTATTGTTAGGGGTTTATTATTTATTTGTAATGATTTTATATTTTGTGTTTCGTCCATTTTTACATCACATGAAATATATGATTTTGTGTTATAGGGGTCTCTAAGACAGTATCCCGTATTTGTATAGCCCATCATTATATTTTTCTCTGCCCTATGTGCTAGTTTCGGGTCAATTTTATTTTTTGATTTTGATTTTGCCTTTGTAGCATTCTGTCTTCTGACTTCCATAGGTATATGTCTATATGTTAATGCCCCGAAGACTTTAAGATTTTTTAAATTTGGTTTCTTCCCATAGAACAATTCATAGGGTGTTTTAAATCCTTCATTTGCTTTTGTGGGGGATCTATTAATTAAATAAGCTGATGTAACCACAGCATAGGACCAATATTTTATGTCAAGATTGGCATCAATTAACATGGCTCGTACTCTCCTCATTAAAGTTTGATTCTGCCTTTTGGCAATACCATTTAACTCTGGCAAATACGGTACCACATAATCCATTGTTATGCCAATCTCATTACAATAATTTATTATTTTGGCATCTGTATATTCCTTCGCATTATCACATCTTATAGTACCTATAGGGTATTCAGGGAATTTGTTTTTCATTGATACTATAATATTTTTAAATTCATTTGTCACTTGGCTCTTATTGGCAATAGGCATGACAAAAGTGTATTTAGAAAAATGGTCTATGAATGTTAAAATATATTTTTGGTTTGCCACAGAGGGCGTAAACGGACCCATAATATCTGAGGACGCTATCTCCAATTTCCTGGTTGGTTTAGTCCTAATTCCCGTATGCCCTAATCTTGAGTTATTGGCAATACAACATATTTGGCAATTTACAAAATCTTCATCCTAAAGTTTAGATTTTTGGGAATGCCGACTGCTAAAGTTTTTAATTTTTGCAGATATCTGGCATTTAAATGCCCAAGCCTCCTATGTATTATCAATTTTTTATTAATATTATTATTTATTTGTGTTTTATTATTATCGATATCATTTTTATTTCTTTCTTCTATTATTTCCTCATTTTCACCCCCTGAGGTGATTCAGTATTCGTATCATCATCTTGAATTTCTAGTTCTACTGTAAAATCATCCCATTCATCGTCTATATTCTGAGTGACTGGGGTACATATTATATTTTGAGCATTCCTATTACTATTTTCTATTAGTGTTTTATTATTATTTTCAATATTGTAATATATATAAAAAATTCCTTCCTCCTTTTTTGCAGTCATAATTATTTCTGCATTTTCAATGAAGTAAATATTTGCAATATCTTTTTGTTGATCGATATTGATTATTCCAGTGTTTGTTATTTTTATTGCTGAAATAATATCTAGGTTCAGATCTGGCACATAATGGACATCATTCAATTCTATCAATGACTGAATTTTATTAAGATTTTCGACTTTGATCACCATCCTACCTGTATGAGTGGCGTATAAAAAAGTATTTTTTCCCGCACATTGCAATTTTATTGGAGTTACAAATTTTTTAACATCTACTAATTTATTAAAATCAGACGTTAGATGTACCTCTGCAGCCCCGTCCAAAATTGCTTTGTGGTTCAACATTGTATAATTTTCATTATTATAATATTTATTATTATTAATTAATTCATTCAACAATCATTCGTTATTATTTTGATTGAATTTTTTGATCATGCAAGACATTTTCACTTGCTGTTCCGCATTATCCTTTTTGTTATTACTAGGTTGATTTACATTCGTTTTTGGGGGATAATTTCCTTGAGTATTATTTGAATTATCATTATTATTATTTAGTTGTGGATGATTATTACCACAATTTTGTGCTATATGCCCAAATTGCCCACATTTGTAACATTTCGTATTATTTTGATTGTAATTTCTACCATTTCCTCTATAGTTATTACCTCTATAATTCGAGTTACCCCTATAATTATTTCCTCTATAATTTCCATTATTATTATTCCCATTATTATTCGTATTATTATTTTGGTTTTGGTTTATTTCATTACCATTACCATTACTATTACCATTATTATTAAAATTATTTCTATTACCATTTCTATAACCATTATGACCATTGCCATTACCTCTATAGTTATTCCTACCTCTATAATTATTATATCTTCCCCTATAATTATATCTATTGTTATTTCCATTATTTCTAAAATTATTATTTGATTGATTATTATTATTACTATTCTGCTTTTTTAAGGTCTGATCCCTAAATTTTTGGTCAGAGTCCTCTCTCAATATTCTCTTAAAGTTATCTATATTTTTTTCATTTTGAGGTAAATTTTCAAATTGCATTTTTGCAATTGCCTGCTCGTAGCATAAAGCTAATTGCAAATTTTCCAATTCTTCTGCTTCAGTAACTTCTTTACCACTGTCTCTTACGTCGGTTACTAATTCATCCCACTTTTTTAAAAAACCTTTCATATTTCCTCCGGGTTGAAATCTAAATTCCATCCACTTTGCCTTCGCCATATTAGCTGTGACCGAAGTTTTAGTGCCATAAATATTATCTAATTTTTTTAACATTAAAATTGCAGTATTACAGTCCCTTATTTGCTTAGTAATTTCATTTGACACTCTTTCCAATACAAATGCTTTAGCATTATCTTGCATTTTGCAATAATTCATCATATCCCTATCGGTCTGAAATTTAGATCATCTATGTGATTAATATATGATTGTAAAAATTCGTGTTCTCCGAAAATATCGTAGTATCCAGCTCCCCTTATGGCTGAAATAATCATCCTACGCCAATCTAAGTAATATTTCCCATTGAATACTTTTCCCAAGGGTGCTTGTATGGGTTTAATTTCATTTGGGGATGCCATATTTTCTTCGATTTTTCTAAAACCTAACACACTATTTTCACTATTAACTATAGCTATATATTTTTTATTCTCTATTGACCCTTTTTCAATTTGTTTTATTAAATTTTCCTCTTTTTTATTCGTTTTTTCTAGTTCCTTTTCTCTATTCTCTTTTTTATTTATTTCGTTATTATCCAGTTTTTATTATTTAATTAATTAAAGAATCTGTTCATAAATTTATCCTTCGATTTTTCAGAACTATAAATTCTGTTCGAAAAATAATTTACTGACGATTCTAAAATTTTAATATATTTTAAACTGCTAATATCTTCGATTCTTCCGGATATGTCTACTACAAATGATTCCAATATTATCTCTCCCGTGAAATATTTAACATATGGTAAATTATAAGTTTCAATTTTTATATCAATTACTTTTTCACCTTCAAACTTTTTTATTAATTCCTTTAAATCCTCATTTTCAATATTATACTCTCCAATTTTTCCTTCAAACAAATTTATTGTAGGGGACATAAACGATTACTAGGTTTTTTACTCTTCTTGCCTCAGTTCAAATACAATAATTGCACAAACACGAAAAATAATTAACTTCAACAAATATTAACTTTACAAAAAAAATTTTTACCTTAATATTTCTGTTGTGTCGACGAATGATTTCTGTTTTCAATGCTTCGCTGTACTTCCTGCTTGAATTTTATTTTGAGTTGGCCAAAAAATTTGGGTCTTCGATGTATGGATCTACGGTGAATCCTCGATGATGGGAGCAGGTTTCCTTTGACTGTTCTCACGATCTCTTTGGCGGTCCTTACTGGATTTAGCGTTTGATGATTTCCAGGATTGGTCGTTATTAAGTCTGGAACTTCAGCTTCTAATTTTTGATTTAATTTTGAATTTTTCAAAAATTGAAAATAAATTAAAATTTGAGTTTAAACTTCTCGAAAAAACACGGTAAATACTTCGTGTATTACTCAACAGAAAACATGAAAAAATTTTCGCACAACAGTAAATTAATTCAAAAAATTATTTATCTATCAATTCGGGATTTTTCAAGTCTCTTTCTCAAAGTTCTACTGCAGCGATGGCTACCATGATGTGAGGTGTACAGAACGAGGATCGAAAGAACTTGAGACTTTTTAATTTAACGACATTTTATTGCGGACTAAAATACATTTCACAAACGAAATATGAAATGGCGAAGCAACAGCATTATCGGTTTGAGAATAGTAGGGGAAGCACTTCGTGATGAGAGTGTAAGTGTGACATATATATATAATGTGATAGTGATGATGATGAAGAAAGAGAGAAGGTGGGATTTCCGTTACAACATATATCAATGATTCATTTATTTTATTAAACTGTGTAATTCCATTTTAAAATGGTTAATTTTTGTTGTGCATTCAACTGTTCAGCCTCAAGTGATATTCTCCCTGATTTAATGTTTCACAGGTAATATTCTTTTTTATTAATTTATGTCGTTCATCATGAATAATAATATTGTGAAGAAGTCCGCACACATGCACAGAGAAAAACAGAGAAAAAAACAAAGTGTGATTTAGAGACTCTTGTGACTTGCAATATTTCCCTCTTTTTTTTTATCAATTTATTAGTGTTAAGACTCTTACTATTTACTACGTTCTGGCAGGATTTCAAATTGTTAATAATAACTTAGATAATATCAGAGCTGAGATTTGAAGTTTTTTATAATATTAAATATATCAGTGTCTAATTTATCTCATTAAATTATGTGGTTCCATTTTAAAATGGTAAATTTTTATTGTACATTCAGCTGTTCCGTCACTAGTGATGAATTTATCTAGCTCTACCTTTCATTCTGCAGCTACTTACATTGCCTATTTTCAGGCAAGAAAAAAACCAGTCGCAAGAAAAAGTAAAAATAAAAGCATTAAAATTTGCGTTACTATAATGGGCGTTAAAGGGAGTTTTTATATTTTTTGCACAACTGTTATACGCTGTACATTATTTGAAATCATTCATCCTCCAAATGACATAAGTTTTTATATAGTTATTGCTGCTAAAACTTTTCCCCAACACCGGAGGGTAATACTGCACCAAGTGGGAAATAATCAGATTTTCTAAAAAACCAAAAAAAAACCTATATAAAAACAAATTAAAAGTACCTATAAAAGAAAAAATTATAATAATTTAGGGGGTTTGAACCCCTATATTCCCTGAACACTACGGATGAGGAAAAGATAAAAATGAGTTATCATCCTTGAAAAAGATTTATTACCAACATTAGCAAAACGACTGACAAGCGGAGAACATTCTCCATCTAGCAGTGGCGGGAAGAATATTGTGTCGACGATCAGTGTCGCCAAATGTGAAAAGATTAAATGTAATAAACATGTTACATACAGTGTTAGTCAATATCAGGTTATGTGTTCGTGAGGGAGTGAGGGAATCATATCCCAACACCCCCCTGCAATTCAAAACGAACGAACGAACATATAAGTAAAAAAAAATGTATCACACAGTGTACGTATTAAAAAAATAAATAAGCAATAGCAGTCAAAATTATTAAACATAAATATCATATAAAAAGTTGCTAAAAAAAATGGTAAAAATTAAATAAGTCGTTGACTAGTATCATGATGTGCAATTAAAATGTGTATGAATTTATAAATCAATTGTTTTTTCTTATATATTGTGTAATTATTAACATTAGGTATACATTTAACCTTCTGTTATAGTGTCACGTCTTATAAATATATTGTGTGATTTTAAATTATTATATATATAAAAGGAAAGGTCGAAGAGATCAATATCTCCTCATTGTCTGATGTGAAAGAAAACATTATTATCTATGTCCTTATAATTAATTTGTGTAGGGTTTAAATAAATATACTATTGTTGGAATCAATTGAATTTGTTAGGGGATGCTGATACCAGTAAGAGAGGCAGAGCAGCGACGGGGAACCTGTTGAAAATGTATAATGTAAATTGTGAAACAAAATATGGACCACTCGGTTTACAATAGGCGCTAAAAGACCGACGCCCATCCGCAGTCCAAAACCAAATATCAAAAATTTTGAGGGTTATTTCAATTAAGACTATTGGCCAAAAAGTTGACTTGCTCGGAGGATTCTCGTAACGATATTTTGGAAGGTTTTCCAATCAAGTGGTTTAGTTAATATATCGGCTACTTGATCAGGTGACCTAATATCATTGAAGTTTTTCAATTTTTGCTGAAATGCCTCCAGCAGTGTGTAGCATTTGATCGCTAGAGACGTGGATCGTTTCTGGCCTCCCCCAGATACAATGCGAGATGCATATATATTGTCCTCATACACCTGCACTGGGTCGGTTACAGATAAAACACTTTCCATAAGTCTCCAGATCACATGTATGTCATCGAGTGCATCATTCAATGCAATAAACTCGGCTGCAGTTGACAAAGTTGCAACTGTGTGTTGCTGGTGAACGGCCCAATTTAACAAGTCTCTGTTTACAAAAATCATGAAGCCAGTTGTGGAGCACCCTTTCTCCAAGTTATTTATGTCAATGGGTGAATCGTCTACGTCTGGTGCATACGAAGCATCGACAAAAGCTTTAATGTGGGTTTGGTCGGAGTGGAAGACCAGAGAGAAATCTCTTGTAGTTTTCAGGTATCTAATGATATGACAAACATAGTTTTTTATTTCATTGTTGGAGGATGCCTGAAAATGGGATAGGTAATTGACAGCGAAAGCAATATCCGGGCGGGTCAGTCTTGTCACATATAGTAGATTCCCAATCATAGCCCTATATTTGGTATCGTCAATTCCATTTGCTGGTTATTAAGTTTAAGCCCAGTCTCCATGGGTGTGGAAGATGGATTGCATTCGGTCATTCCAAACTTCGGGATAATCTTATCAATATATCTATTTTGTGTGAGTATTATTTGTTTTCTTGAAATATCACGATTTATTTCGAATCCAATGAAAAACATTGGGTTGTGTTCTATTTTTAATCTGAAGTTTTTATTAAATGTGTTTATTAAGTCTTGTGTCCACTCGTCGTGGTTGCTAGCCAACAACATGTCATCCACATAGACTATCAGGAGTGCTATTGCACCAATATTATCCTGTTTGACGTATAAACATCTATCTATCTTTGACTGGATGAATCCAGCTTGAATTATTGTTGAATTCAACAAATCGTACCAGCTTTTGGAAGATGTTTTAAGTCCATATATTGACTTTATAAGTTTTAAGCAATTATTTTCTCCTAATTGGCATCCCTTAGGATTCGATATGAATATTGGATATTTTATTTGTGAATTAAGAAAGGCTGTTTTTATGTCAAATTGTGTTATGTTTAAACCATATCTATTGGTAATTGACAGTATCCATCTGATTAACCAGTATTGGACTACCGCGGCATATGTTTCGATTAGAGAATAGTGAGTGAGATCTTTAAAACCCCTCACAACCAATCTAGCTTTTGGTATATGAACGCCTCGGTTGTCGGGTTTTGTGGTGAAACACCACTTCGTATCTACCAACCTCACATTTCTCTCCTTTGTAACAACTTCCCAAACACCCATATCAGATAGTGAATTCAGCTGGTCTGTAATGGCTTGTAGCCACTCTTCCTTAGAGGGGTTGTTTTCAACATCCTCCCATTTTTGAGGGTTGTGGTCCTCAATGTAATTTTTATATCGTGATTTAAATAAATTTAACATTACAGGAGTATCTATGATGTTATTATTATCTTGTGTATTTTCTTTATTATTATTTATATTATTTATTTGTTTTTGTGAAGAAATAGGAATTATCAACTGGTCGAACTAGACAAAAATGACGACGAAAGACTTTAGTTGAACGATGACATCGAAAGAAGATCAAACACACATATTACGAACACATAAATAATACACCAAATATTCACTTTCACGAACTTTTATTTTCACACAAGATGGTGAAGATGTTAATTCATCAACGTTTGATGAGGGACACGAGGCACACAAAATATATTATCACAGTTGGGTTTCAAACATAAAATCACAGATTACAAATAATACTAAAAACAGTGTTACCACAACAAATGATATGTGAGAATAATAAGCTAACGTATAATATAATTTGCTATCATTCTCACACGCCTTCTCAAATTATAATTATACGAATTGTCAATATAAAACAAATTACTAAATTAACGACATAAAACTATAAATTGGTCACTACACAAAAAATGACAAAAGTCAACAACAACAAAATTACAACGTGAAAAAATATTAACATATATGGTAAACGTATACAAAAAGTTACAACAATTTTAACATCTCACAAAACATAACAAATTTAGGCCTCGGGCAGCCCTTCGTGAAAACGTCACCCAACTGTCGCGAAGTTATTACGTACGAATATTTAAAGTCTAAATTTACATGATCGCACACAAAACGGTACTTAACGTCTACGTGCTTAGACCTGTGAGTATTCCATTTACCTGAATGCAGGAGCGCCAAGCAACTCTGATTATCCTCATAAATCATGGCCTTGTCTTTAACTTGAATGCAAAAATCAGTTAACAAATATTTAAACCAAATAGATTCAGTAGTGGGGTCGCATATGGTGATAAGCTCACTCTCAGTGCTAGATAACGCTACAGTTGACTGCTTTTTGCTGGACCAGGACACAAGCGAGCCATAGACAAAGACACAATATCCAGAGATTGACCGTCTTGTAGTCACACAATTACCCCAATCAGCATTAGAATATGTTTCTAGAATATTATTATTATTAGTGTGTTCATTTGTGAATGTTAATTTCTTATCTTTTGTAGTTACTAAATATTTAAGAACCTGTAGTAAATACCTAAAATGTTCATCAGTAGCATGACTGGAAAATTGGCTAAAATACAATATTGCAAAGCAAATATCAGGCCGTGACCCTAGCATTAGGTACATCAGACATCCAACGAGCTTCTGGTAGTTATTCAATACACTATCACACGCATTGAGATCCCTGTCCAATTGGAGTTTGGGATCAATAGGTGTGTAGGTAGGTGCATAATTTTCAACACCAAAACGCCTAGCAACAGTCTCAATGAGATTCCTCTGCTCAATCTCCAGAATGCCTCCATCAAGATTGTGATTAATATTTAATCCTAGATATTTATTAATTTTTCCCAGGTCTTTACATTTAAATCTTTTATTAATTTCCCTTTTAAAATTTGTGATTAGTGTTTGATTATTAGAGCTTATTATGACGTCATCAACGTATGTGAGTAAATATACTATAGAATTATTATTTTTATCTGTGAATATATATAAACAGTCATCAGCCTTACTTTGTACAAAACCAAGAGAAACAAGGAATTCATTGAAGAATCTGTTCCACACCTTAGGCGACTGCCTCAGACCATAAATCGACCTATTTAATTTTAATACATTATTGTGTTTATTTATTTGTGTTTCTATACCTTCTGGTATCTCAAGATATACATCCTCAGACAGAATACCATTTAGAAAGGCACTACATATATCTATTTGTTCAATATAAAATTTAAATTTGTTGCTAACTGCCAACAGTGTCCTAACAGTCGAAAGTTTCGCCACTGGCGCATAAACTTCATCAAAGTTATATCCTTTCTTCTGCTGACACCCTCTGGCAACTAGTCTGGCCTTATATAGGACTTTATTATTATTATCATATTTTTTATTGAATATCCAGCGACATGTGATGGTGGGGGCGCCCTTTGGACATTTGGTCACCTGCCAAGTGTGATTGGAATTCAGAGCTTTAATTTCATCTGAAATAGCTTCTTTCCACATCATACTGTCAAGTGCAGCTATTGCCTCCTCAAACGTCAAAGGGATGCCATCCTCAGCAACATATATATAATTTGCAATGCCATCACGTTCAGTCGCCTCCTGTCGTAAACAATCTAAATTTAGATCCCCATCTACTTCTATATTTTCCAAGTTGGATTCTGTGACTTCCTTAAAAATATCATCATCCTTTGTGTATTTATTATTATTATTTCCTATTTTATTTTCAAAAAACTCAACATCTCGTGATAGGCGTATTTCTTTTGCATTTATATCTAATAATTTATATCCACAGGATGAATACCCTACCATAACCAATTTCTCACTTTTATTTTTAAATTTATTGGAATCATGTTTGAATGACAACATATATGCGTCGCATCCAAACGTCTTTAATTTTGTATAATCATATTTTTCATCAAACCACCTCTCAAAGGGAACAAAATCCTTATTTGTGGGACATCTATTCACTATATAGGCAGAGCACAATATGGCTTCTGACCAATAGATCTTGTCAAGACAACTCTCGAATAACATTGTTCTTGCCCTCTCACAAAGTGTCCTGTTCATCCTCTCAGCCTTCCCATTCTGCTGGGGACAGCCACCAACTGTAGGTTCAAAAATTATTCCCTTCTCAGCACAATATGACTGGAAGGTTGTATTTGTGTATTCTGTGCCACGATCACAGCGGAGTCTTTTTACATTATATCCAAATTTATTTGAAACCATTTCGTGATATTCCCTAAATTTCGTGAATGCTTCCGTTTTACTCGTCAGTGAAGGGAGGTTAAAGCTTTAAGTATATATTATTTCATATGGAGAGCTGATTCAACAAGCTCCATTTTTCAACAATAGGTAGCATTTTTGGGAATGAAATAACTTCTTTTATATGCTAGTATATCTATATATACAAATTATATATAGATATACTTGTGTGTAAAAGAAGTAATTTCATTTCCTGAAAACGCTATCTATGTCTGAAAGTAACTACGTACAGAAAATGTATAAAAATCAGCTTTCCATATGAAATAATATATACTCAAAGAGTTAAAATGACGTTTGTGAATATGGGCCTTAATTGGAAGCTTCAACCTTATACTAGATGGACTACGCATACTGATAAAATGTTGAAGACAAACAAATGAAATGTACATTCCATTCAAAAGTTCCTTCCCTTATCAAACTGTACTTTTCACAGAATTCATCAATGAATTCTCTTCGATTCGTCACCGTTAAATTAATTAGGACTCAGCTACGAATTGAAGAGAATTTACCTACGAATTTTCTTCGATTTGCTCTTAAATTAATCAGGATTCAGCAACGAATCAAAGAGAATTCACCAACAAATATTAAAAAGGAATAAATGATACTATTTAATTTTAAAAACACTTTATTTTTGTAAAATAACAATGTAAATCCCTCCAAATTATTTGATCAATTGAATATTGATGCATGATATTTGATAAATCCTGAAAAAAGGAAACTTTTAAATAAAATGTACGCCTTCATGGTGTCTCCATATAAGCCAATAGTTCTGTTTGATAGGATTACACTAACTTACACATACCTACACCGGTAGGGATATTCCACAAATATTCAAGTAAAACACGGCGCAAAGTCGCATAACATTCTTGCATTTGTGGAATCGCTCTCCTGGTGTAGGTTGGAGTAGTCCTATCAAACAGAGCTAATGTTAATTTTATCAGTATGCGCAGTCCAGTATGTATATGATCGAAGGTTGGAAGTACACGTGTTTGTAGAAGCCCTTTCTATAGACAGGGCACCGAAACTGCCCATGTGTCTTCTCCATCATATATATACATCCTAGAAGACTATCGCCCATCACTACTCAAAGGTTGCTGTTAAGAGTGAGCTAGCAATAATTTTAGCAGTTATTCTAAGAAGTAAGATATCACTATGACTTTACTTTACTTTCAAATTTACGCTTGACTGTTGAAATTCAGATCTCAGAAATTGAAATTAAATCTAGCCAGCAACGAAAGTTGATATTATTTTCCTTCTTACCTTTTTATAATTCTTGAACATTCATCCAAAATAGAATAACGATTGCACAGAGTCAGTGGTTTCATGTTCACCATCAATTTGAAAAATCTCAAGTTCATTTTTCTCATCGAAGTTTTTTACGATTACGATATTTTAACTATCTTAAATTCATATACTCTTCATTCTTGAAATTAATACATTCACATTGCAAGAAAACTACTTACTAAATCGTCCCAAGATGACAAGTGTCTGTGAATCATTGAATTTAGCCAGTGGTGAGTCATTTATACTTGTTATTGTACATATAAACTGTAGTTAACTATGAACATTATATAATAGAAGTGATCTGAGATTAAATTCTTTCCTTCAAAAATGGTAATTATTTTGGTTTCTCATTTCAGATGTTAAAAGAGCTGTAGAGTTATTGGAAAAACTGCACAGGAGTAAGTGTCCTGAGATGAAAATAACATTTGTGTCGCGTGAATCTCATCTCATGCTTATCTAAATGATACATTTTTTTAAAGGTGGAGAGGTTCCTGTTTCGAAACTTATTGCCCTTCAGAAAGTTTTTCAGAGCGAATTCCTTTTAGCCGTACGCGAGGTTTATGAACATGTCTATGAAACTGTTGACATCCAAGGATCTCAAGATGTTCGAGCATCAGCCACTGCCAAAGCCACAGTTGCCGCGTTTGCTGCTAGTGAAGGACATGCCCATCCTCGAGTCGTCGAATTACCAAAAACTGAGGAAGGATTAGGTTTCAATGTTATGGGGGGAAAAGAACAAAACTCGCCGATTTATATCTCTCGCATTATCCCTGGAGGTGTGGCAGATCGTCATGGAGGGCTTAAACGCGGAGATCAACTGCTATCCGTCAGTGGTGTTGTACGTCCAATCATTAGTTTTCATTGTTCGTAGAAAATATGTTACTACCTTATTCAACTTGATAAAAAATGGTTTCATTATTCTATAGAGCGTTGAAGGAGAAAACCATGAAAAGGCTGTTGAATTGTTGAAACAAGCTTTAGGTTCTGTGAAATTAGTTGTTCGATATACGCCCAAAGTTTTGGAAGAAATGGAAATGAGATTCGACAAGCAACGAACTAGTACTGCCAGACGACGCCAAATTTGAAGAATTTAGCGAATACGTTTTAATTTTGAATAGTATTATTTTTTATGCATCTTCCAGATGCATTTTTCTGCCTTACCAGTTTTTATTCTCCTCTCCACAGCTTGATAAGTGATGAAATAGTTGTTTTAATGATCACTCATCATTATTGCATTCAATGACCCATTTCATCTTGACTTTATTTTTCTTCATAATGTGCTTCTTTATTCCTATAACTACTAGTTGTTTGTATTAATAAATAATCTTCGTTTGTTCCTATTTTTTTTGGTTTTATGGGAGAAAAGTATTGTAAGAATTTATGCTATTTGATGTGTTTTATATAGATGGATCATTCAATTGATGTATAATTGTTTTTCTTTTTTGTTATGTGTGTGGGATGATCTTATCAATGAATTAGATATTCTGTTTCATACACTCTGTATTTCATTTTAGAATTCATTTTCAATAGTGTCCCGCTTAAAAAAATACTACAATACTGAAAAGGAAACAATAATAGCTGTGTAACTGTTTTCAATATGGCCAAAAATTGCTCCTCTAGAAGTTTTGGTGAAAATACAGTTTAGGAGAGCTATTCCAATAATTTTTTACATTGCTATGCGGTTATACCCTTGAGTAGAGAGGAGCCAAAAACATACAGCTTAAGAAATCATACATAAATAAGTATTTATTCTTCATATAGAACAAGATATCCAATGCTCCATATGTGCTATGTTTTAAAAATATGTGAAAGCTAGAAACAAAGCAATGGGGCATTCTTCCTGAAAGATCGACTGTGGCATTTGCAGAATTATATATAACTATATATATATATATATATATATATGGACAAACAAATGTAATATAAGCATGGTAAGTACATAGCAGTGTTCAAATACTTCTTCATAAATTTCTTTAAAGAATATTTAACTTTTTATTGGACATAACAAATTGAATAGAAGAATCCAAGAAACAAAATAAGAACAAGAACAATAATTTTGAGCCCATGGAAACTGAGATAGTAAAAAAAATAGTAATGTTAGAAATTTTGATATTGATACACACAGCTGTATCGAAGTATCGATACATTGCTCAATACATATTGATACTCAAAAATGTTTCGATATAACATCACTACGCTTGATATGCGAAACAGGGAAGAGAGATATTTCCATTTTACCAAGAAAAAAAATTATGCATTTTGATACTGTATCAATACATGTGGTCAAAGTATCAATACTCAAAAATGCTTTGATATAACATCACTAAAGAAAAAAGAAAAAGTTTTCTCAATTTCACTGTTTTTGGGCCTTTCATTGGTTGATTGTTTGTCCACACCCCACATGGCTGAACTCTTTTTCCAAGATGCCAACTGTTCTGTGATGTCAAAAGTAAAATCCCCCATTCAAGTTGTATGTTATACACAGGATTGACAATTTTTGAAAATAATATTATTGTATTTCTCCCCTGAAATTACCATATACTGCTGTACAGTGTAAATTTGATTATATCCATGACTGGGTGAGGTGTAGTAGTGAAGTGATGGGCGATATGCGAATTCAACCCACCCAACACAAAATAATTGTAGCTCCTTATCCCAATAAAGGCTAAAAAGAAGGAGCATTCCAGAATTTCAAGACTGAACCCCCCAAATCTTGATTTAACTACGCCCAACCTACCTGTCTTGAATTCCTCTTTCTTCCCCTTCAGCCCTTCTCTCATCATTCTTTTATGGTACTACCTGGTTCTTTCAATAAAAAATATAGACTAGGAGAGAATTACATATTACTATTGTGTGGTATTTCAAGAAAAAGGGTATTATTTAAAGAGTAGTAGGTGTATAATACAAAGATGCCTCATTGGTTGAACCTTGATGAACTTGGTCTTTTTTTCCCTTTCTGAGCTTTCTCATCTGTCTCAATAGTTGATACTGAATATTTGATAGACTATACCTTTCTCTCGGAGCCAAAAAATTTTTATAAAGTTGTAGCTAGGAGAGTTGCCCATATTGGACCAGCGCATAAGTTGGACCACCTTTAATATCTCAAAACTGACGCTAGATAGCGCATTGGTTTCTTCATAGGATTATGTCTATCTATGTAGTTACTAAGTTCACAGTGCAAACCCGGTGTGATAACATATTGTTTGGTCAACCTTTTCGTTTGTTTGTCAAAATTTTGAAAAACAGTGTTTTTTTGAAAAATTTTTGTCGTGAAAGAAATCATGAGGCCTCCAAATGAGGTATGTAAACCAAAATGTCTTATACTGCAATCGATTAAGCATATTGCAGGCCATTATTCCACATACGGCAATTTGCTCGAACATTCACCAATCATTGTGAGCAGCCATGTTTATCTAGAAAAACGCAAGTCGCGTAATTTGGACCAAATTTAGTTTCCTTAATTGGACCATCTGAATATGACATACTAAAACAAGTTTTCACACGCCTGCATACTAAATGTATTGATTGAATGAAATGAATCTCAGGTAGCAAGTAGAATTTGTATTTGAAATCAAACTTGAAAAGATGTAGAAAGGCTCCGAAGTTGGATCGGTCCAACTTCGAAAACTTCGGAATTTTTTTTTATATTTCAGTATTTTTTGTATTTTTAATCTTTTCTCTTATTATCACTAACATTTTACTACTTTTTGTTGTGTAGATTTTAAAAAGAGGGAACTATGGACGGTGGACTGACCAGATCTCCGAGCCGCGCTTGCAGCTTTGGAACGAAATGAAGCAGGGATTAATCACATAGCTCGTTCTTATGGTGTTCCAAAACCAACTCTATTACGCCACTTTCACAAGAAAAACAGTCGAAGTAATGGGGAAAAAAACTTTGGTTGAGCGCCAACTCTCCCTAAAGAAGTGGAAATTGAACTGCGTAAGCCTGTTGTACATTTAGAAGAACGAATGTTTGGAATAACCCCAACTGAATTTCGTGAATTAGCATACGACGTGGCTGAAGAACTAAAAATTGATCAACCATTTGGAGGTAAGGCTGCTGGAAAAAAGTGGTATTACAATTTTTTGAGACGACATTTGGACTTATCGTTGAGAACACCAGAGTTTACATCCCTGCAAAGAATCAAGGGTTTCTCTCGAAAACAAGTGGCGGAATTTTTCAAACTCTTACAGATGACTGTGGAAAAATACAACCTGGGACCAGAAAATATATATAATGTGGATGAAACCGGTATTTCCACAGTCCAGAAATCAGTACAGAAAGTTATGGCACTAAAAGGAAGGTGACAGGTTGGAAAAGCAAAGAGTGCTGAATGGGGTGTGAACACCACAGCAGTGTGCTGCGTCAGTGCAATGGGGAATTACGTGCCACCACTCATCATCTTCAAAATGAAGAAGGAGCAGAAGGATATGCCTCCAGCACTTGAAATAGGGAAGCCAAGAGGTAGTCTTGTGAGAATCTCTGAAACTGGCTACATAAACAAAAATATTTTTCTTGAATGGCTTGTTCACTTTCAAAAATACACAAACTGTGCCCCAGAGAGAGCAGTTCTCCTATTATTAGTTGGGCATACAACTCATTCGTTTTCCAGAGCACGAGTATGTGGCTGCCAATGCCCTGAATTCGGATAGTGAGGATCAAGTTGCGGTTCCTCCTGCTGCCAATGAAGTCTGTGCTGAAATTGATCCTGTCACCATTCAAGTGAATGCCGAAGTTGATCCCGTCATTAATGAATTAGGTGCCGACGTAGAAATTGATAATACTCAGTCAATGTTTACAATGGCACATGAACCACAACAAGACCCACCCTGTGAAGCTACTCCTTCAAAATCCTCTCATATTGAAACTGTTATCCTCAAAATTTCCCCAATACCAGAAGCCAAGAAGGGTGCAAAAGGACGAAAACGTGGGTGTGAGAAACAAGATGCAGAGCTGTTGACTTCATCTCCATATAAAGATAAACTGGTACTTAGTGAACGCAAGCAGGAGGAAACTGATCGGAGGAAAAAAGAAAATGAAGCTAAGAAATCGTGAGTGTTAAGTTATTTTTGCATACCTACAGCTTTAAAGTTTCAGGTCACTGATTAGATTTTTATTTTTGTTTGGTTACAGATTGAAATTGGCCGCCAAAAATTTGTTGAAAGAAAATGTTGCAAAAAAAGTGAAAAAAAGAGGATGTCCTAAAAAGTAAATCTCCATCCAGAAAATGAGTAAAACTTCTTGCATTCACTTTATTTTTCATACCTTCATTTCTTTTTCAGACCAACTAATGTGGCAAAAAAAGGTCTTACCTCAAATCAAACAGGGAATATTCCTAGTTCTAGTCATCAGCTTCCAAAGAAGAAGGCACGTCATTCGCTTATCTCGTCAGAGACATCAATTGATGATTCGTCAAGTGATGACAAAAATTTCATGAATATGCTCGATTCAAGCTCCAATGAGGAGACATTTTCAGATCTTGAAACTAATGATAGGCCTAATGAAACTCCGGAAAAATATGAATTACATTGTAATAATTTTTATATTGTGCGAATTCCTCTAGAACAGGGTAAGGTGCGTGAAAAGCATTATGTAGGTCGTTTACTTGAAATTCATGGCGATTCAGAAACTGCAGAATTGACATTCTTGCGTCACAAGAATGGCAGCATATTCTATTATCCCGAAAAGGAGGATCGATTGTCAGTGCCATTGACTGATATTGTAAAAAACATCAATTTTACTACATTAGGCTCAACATCAAGACAGAATCTTCTACTTTCTTTCAATCTTGACACAATTATGTGCTATCCAAACCTCTACTAACTCAAATTATAACTGATATACCTATATTTTTTATTTTTATGCACAATAATGTAGTTACATTTCATGTTTTTGTGACCTAATACATTTTTTTCATTATTGCAGCATAAAATATTGTTTTTTTTTCAGACTGGTCCAAATTGGGAAACTGGGTGGTCCAACTTCGGCATCGATGGTCCAATTTTAGCAACGGGTTCCTAAGTTGGACCGATCACGGATTTTTGTCTTTAAACCTCTCCCCCCACCCCCCTAATTCTTATATCGCTTTCAAATTTTGGGGGAATATAGTCAAGGGTTTGGTTTCTCCAAAGGTGTATCAAGATCTTAATTTCATGCATATGCAGCCGAGTACGGTAAGGTCAAAGTCAAACTGGTCCAACTTGGGCAACTCTCCCCTATTTCAAAAATTTTTTTCTTTTTTGTATATTCTCCCTTTTTAATCAAAATTTAAATTGCCTTATTTTCTCACAAGATCATTGCACTGTGTTGGGTGTGGGAATTTCAAATTCCCATTCCCAGGAATTTTAAGTTTTGTTCCCAGCTCAAAACTTCCTGAGAATTCCTAGTTTCATGTTTTTGGGCGTTTTTGTTTATAACAATGAACAATTTATACAGAATTTTTTAATGATACGGACAGATATACAAGGTGATAAAGAAAGATATTTTTTATCTAAATTACTTTCTTATTAAGAAGGTGAAAATGAAAATAAAATATATAAAGATGGCCAAAGAAATTAGCATACTGATTTTTCCTACCAATATATGTAGTCTGTAACTCTGTTCATTATACTTATTTCGTTTGCATGCATAACTATATGGTATCCTCAGTTATGGAAATGTACTATCAGAAAATTAATGAATAAATTATAGGTGAATTCAGAAAATAATGCAGATTATTATGATTTTGAGAAACATATACAGTACTTTCTTATCACCCTGTAACTCAGTTCCTATGATAGTTGGGAAAACATTGTGTGGTAACTCTTTTGAATCAATTTTATGTACATTAATATTGTACTTCTATTGTAGGTGGCTTAGCTTAGAAGGAAAATGGAAAAAATTAAAAAGAGTGACACATTTTAGACTTTTAAGATGGAAGCATATTTATCTTTTATTGAAAGGCCTACACAAACATATTCCAGCCATAAAACCTTTCGTAACTGTATATTCCATTTCAACCAAGTATACAAAATACAATAAGCTAGATTACAAAAATAATTGCTCATTTTGAGCAACAGATTGCTTAGTAATATTGAAAACATTAATCCCATCATACTAAATCACACAACCATTCCGAATTCTTCAAAAAGAATTTATATTTTTTCAAATGAGTAAAATAATTATATAACCTACAGTAGCTTAGTGAGTACTAAGTATGTTTACTCAAAATAAATTTCAAGTATTTGATTAGATCAATTAGATCAAAACATGACCATAAAAATAACATTTTTCTTTTGCACAAACATACTTCTAAATTCAGCATCAAAATTTGAACCAAAGATATTTACCTAAATTCGTATTTTTAATTGTTATGACTAATTGACTTTAACCAGACATATACCATACTAATAAATAGAAACCAGAACATAATATATTCCAGAGAAATTAGTGCATAGTGCACATACGTACATATCAAAAACAGCCATACGTATGTTAAAAACCACCGTTCTAACTTAAATTTGCTGTTTGTGTTTCCGATAAAAATCAATCATATTTACGTGTATGTACCTATAGTACAATGTCCATATGGAAATAATAATCTCTGCTGAATGGAATAAAAATCTCAATATCTCAAGAATATTTACTTATACCAACAGCAAAATCATTCTTGCTCAATGAAAATTAGTTCATCAAACAAGATGACGGCTCTTTTAAACCAACTGCTTTCTTTTCAAAAAAATTAAACGAGGCCCAGAAAAGAAAAAAAGCAGTCTTTTTAGAATGTTTGGCAATAAAAGAAGCCTTAATGTATTGGAGACATAGATTATTGGGATTAAAATTCAAAGTTTACTCTGATCACAAACCTCTAGAAAATTTAAAAATTAATACAAAATTTGATGACAAACTCAGAGAATTAATGCTACAATTATCCCAATTCAATTTTGAAATAGAATATGTGCCGGGAGAAACAAATAATGAAGTGGATTGTTTGTCTCGCAATCCCGTTTTGGAACATTTTGAGGCCTCTTCCGAACTCAGAGTAGTTAACTTCATAGAAATAAAAAAAATAATAGAAGATCAAAAATTGGCACTCAATGATTTCAAAAAATTAAAAAATGATAACATAATAATTAAAGATAACGTAATGTTCTCAAAACACAAAAAAGCTAAAGAAAAAATCATAATTTCAGATAATTTTGCCAAAGAAATAATAGAAAAAACCCACTTAAAATTTGGACACATAGGGTCCAATCAAATCCGATTGACATTTTTCCTGTACTTTTATAAAGAAATTTTCAATAAATTAATAAAAAATTTCTGCTAAAATTCCACTGTCTGTATCAAGAACACTTATGAAATTTGGACATCTTTCTCACTTTGGATCAGCTAAGGAACCTTTTGAGTACATGTCCATAGATACAATAGGTGGTTTTGCTAAAAACAACTCAGAAGAGAGATATTGTCATTTATTAGTAGATCATTTTACTCGTTTTGCTTTTACACTAACCTCCAAAACTCGGAATGCTAAAGATTTTATAACATTAATAGAAATTGCTCTCAAAAAAGGTAACAAAATTTTGAATCTACTGGCCAACCAATATGGAGGTCTAAACTCTAAAGAATTTAAAGATTTCACTAAACAAAATAAAATAAATTTGATTTTTATGGGAGTAGATTGTCCATCATCTAATGGACTTAATGAGAGACTTAATCACACTTTAGTAAATAGACTAAGATGTAAAGTAAACGAAAATAGCAAAAATAAAAAAAAATCTTGGTCTCTTTTATTAAAAGAATGCGTAAAAGAATATAACGACACCATCCACTCTGTCACAAAATATTCTTCGAATTACTTAATAAATAACGTAAAGATTAAAGTAATTTCCAAAAAACAAATCCCTAGCTCAATTTTTCAGGTTGACTCCGGCTATTAGAAGCAAGAATTGAATTTTTACCATGTTTCAAAGCTGTACCCATCTATTATTTATTAATTTGTGTTATTTTCAGGGTGTGGGGATGTAAATAGAACGTCCTTTCTTTTTCTAATAGCTACAGTTTCCTATTTTACTCTCGTCATTTCGTAAATTTGTAATGTTTATTTTTGTTTGAACCAAATCAATAAATTACGACGTATTTAGACTACCAAAATATTTACCGTATTCATCTCCCTTATTTTTATGTTATGTCATTTCATGTATTCTCGCATCGACTATCTTATTGTTAAATGACATCATTTTTGACCATACTTAACATGTTCTCGATTATCAAATTCATTCATTCATTCATTCGTTCGCTCATCATCATTTCAAAAAGACAGATAAACAGAGTTGTATTTTTGTTAGTTTGTATCGTGTATTATAATCTTGAATTTTCTAATTTCACTACCGTTTTTAATCGTGTCAATAAACTCTGCTTTTGAAAGGTGAATACACGAAGTTCTTTATGATAAATCGAAAAAAGGTTGCCTTATCAAAAAACTAGTTAGATGCCAGTTCAAATACAATAGCAATGCACGAAAGATAATAAGCGATGCAACGTATATTATCCTACAATCTTTTACATGTCATACAATTTAGATAAGATACAAAACGTAACGTTTTTCTTTCAAATTCAACAAACTCGTAATCGCAAATACCTTTGTCAATTTTTTTTTTCATTTAATGTAATATATGTTCGTAAATATTTTTTTTCTAATTTTTTTTTTCTCTACTAGAAATATACGATGAATGAATCATTCTTTACTCATAATACTTTGATATTTTTGCATGTTACCAATTTTTACACGTTAATAATATTTCTTTTTTGTTGTTTTATATACTACCATATTTTATTTCATATATTAATATTGAATATTCCATGCATGTTACCATATTATTTATTTTATTTATTCATTTATTTTAATCATTTTTTTTTCTTGAAGCACAGCATAACAAAATTATTTTAGGAACCAAAGTTACCACAATAATGTTTGAATAATACGATTTCAATATTTTTTTTTTTATGCATATATCATTTTTGTCCTTGAAATATTTTTTTTTACAAATAATAATTCGTTTTATTTTCAGCATTGAACATGATGAATAACTCGAACGGTAAAATTTCAGGGGGGTGTTGTAACGGAAATCCCACCTTCTCTCTTTCTTCATCATCATCACGAACACAATATATATATATGTCATATGTACACTCTCATCACGAAGTGCTTCCCCTACTACTTTCGATTCGATAACGCTGTTGCTTCGCCATTTCATATTTCGTTTGTGAAATATATTTTAGTCGCTAATAAAATGTCATTAAAGTAGAAAGTCTCAAGTTCTTTCGATCCTCGTTCTGTACGCCTCACATCACATTTTACTGATTACTAATGAGATCTTCCTTCTTCTTTTCGTGTTTGAAGGTCTATTATCACAGGTTTGTTTTTTATTTGGCGTATTTGTAGCTGACTCTGCTTTCTTGTTTCCTCGTTTTATTCTTGTTTGTTATTCATGTCTGGATATATTTGTGATTCTGAAAGGAGGAAGAATAAAATGTATTAGTTTAAATATTATTGGTTTGTTTATAAACATGTTAACTGCATCATTTTTCCTTCTATGAGAATGAATGAAAGGTTGGCTAGTATTTATGGTTTGTTGGTTTGAGTGTTATCATCTGCTTCTCCAATATTTATATTGGTTTCACAGTGGGTCCTCTGGTTGTAAACATGGTTTGAATTAGTTTAATGTTTACCCAGAATAGATCTCCTAAAGACTGTTTGAATCACGAATTATTTATGATAATTCGGTGATGTTATGTTTTTTGTGCTACTATTTTTGTATGTTCATGTTTTAAGGCGTCTGTGGAATTTAATTCTAATGGTGCAAGATATTTGAGGGGTCTGGTGGTGAGTGTTCCATTTGGGAACATGATAGAAGCTGATCTTATGATCTGGTCTGATGATTTATGTAATTCTTTAATTACTGCTAATTGTGGTTTTTTAGGTGTGGATACAACATCAATAACATGTTTGCTTATGTCGCAACACCTGAAAGCATGATGAAGTTGGTCATCCTATGTGTACCTCACCGAATCGACCGAGTAGAATAAAAACGTATAAAAACTTAACTAATTTCTTTGGAACATAAAAGCCCATTCACACCTTCACTTTTCGTAGTGCTAGAATATTTGTTCAATAGAATGTCAGTACAAAGTGACAATAGAATATGAAAATTAATAAATATTTTATGAATCAAATCGATATTCGATAACCTATATACTCATAATATTCATACAACTTTTGTAAACAACAATCTTAAAATAAAAATGACATTTATTACACATTTTGATTATACAATAATCTTGTAAATAGACCGATAAATATTGACATCATTTACAGCATCTTCATTATAAAACAACATCATCTGACTATCGACGCCAATATTATTATGAAAAATAAAATACATATATTTAAAACCAGGAAATATCACATCAGTCATATTGTCAAACATTGTCTCACTGTCTAATATCATTGAGTAATCCCATTTCTAAAGCTAACTGATCTCAAAATGCTCTACCCTCTTCATTTGTTGCACTACCTTGAGTTAATATCTGTTCTTATTCTGGTGATACAATCATACATTGCTGCAAATACACTGCACCTTCTGCCTCAAACCGAGGACGTAACGTATCAGAAGAATTGTTTAAACAAATATTATGTAGAACACACGCAGCTATAATAGAAGCTGGTATGAGGTCTGTGCGAGACATATTGAGATCCTTAAAAAGACGAAATCTACCAAAGAATAAAGCAAATGTACGTTCGATTACTTGTCGCATCTTAACATGTTTATGATTGAAGTTTCTCTGCCATTGAGTGAAATTACATCCCTCTCGATATGGTGATACACAAAAAGGTTTTGGCTCGTAAGCTTTATCGCCTATAATATATTCATGTGTCGAAAAATAATCGGAAGGATTATCAACAATGGTCTTATAAATTTTTGATTGTCTAAATATTCTAGTATCTGACACTGAACTCGGATATCCAGCAAAACAATCCATGAACTGACAACTATCATCACATATTGCTTGTAATGTAATCCCATAGAAACATTTCTAATTAATGTAAACTTGTGCATTATCTGATGGTGCCTTGATTTTTACATAGGTGCCATCAATAGCTCCAATAATGCCTTTGAAATCACCCATACGTTTGAATTTTTGGGATATGATCTGCCTCCTCTCCAAATTTGGCCATGAAATAATTGTTGGCGCCAAACAGTTGAGAGCATGTAAGACACGCAAAAAGCAGGCATGTAATGTTCCTTTTGATAAATCAAATCGACATGCAACAGATCTGTCATCAAAAAAATGGTAACTTCAATTAGTATTATCAATTAAAACTTTAAAAATATATGATTTACAAAGATTTTTACCTGAAACTATCTGGAGTTGCAAACAACCACAGTACTGCCAGTAACTGCTTCCTTGGACATGAACTTAGGCAACCAACTGTCCATTTTCTGGCCAATTTCGATGAAAGTTTATTTAAAAGCCATCAAACGTATTTACCGATAATCAAAAATGAGATTTAAATTCAGTGTCAATAAATCATGGTATAGTATACTCAACAAATGATCGTATTCGTGATATTTGGGCAGCAGTTTATTTCCTCTTTTTTCACCTCCTGGGACACTCCTTATTCGAGGAATCTTCTTCATCTAAATAAATACACAAAATCTTATTAATTCCTATAAATAAAACACATTTATCACCTACTAATCATAATGCATTTACCTGCTTCTGATGATGAAAGAAGGAAGTCTTCATAAAATTTCACTGTACTTTGCACAATGGCAGTCACTATAATTTTCAAACGCTCATCCATCTTTTAATAACTTATAATAAAATTCACTGACACTAATAACTGAGCATTAAAAAATTTTCTAATAATTTTTTAATTAAAATTTTCATAATATTTAATGGGTAAAATATGAATTTGTGCATAATATGTGTAAATAAACAAAATATCCCATGTGATAAGAAATCGATATTTCCAAAATTTAAAATCGACAACCAATTTCATCACCCAGGTGTACAATGTGAACCATCTCCGGACCAGAGTGATGGTTGTCCATGCTCACCATCCACTGTGGTGAATTTTTGAATGCGGTAAGTGTGACAACCATGATCAACCATTTTTATGGGCGGAGTCAGGGGTTAATTTCCAAATGGGTAGTTTTTCAATTTTTGATGTTGTCCCTCGAAGTGAATTTCTGAACGCCCTCCAAGTAGAGTCCTGTAGATACAGGTATGACAATACGCCATTTTGTATCCGAAATATATTTTACATTATCCTTTCAGAACTTCAGGTATATCTGAAGAAGCAGTAATAGAATTTCAGTGAAATTTTCAAAGTCTTCAGCAGACATATTATATTAATGTTTCATCAAAATTTTAGCTGTCTGTAAGTAATGGTTCTCTTTCAAGTGCATTCGATAATATTGTAGTGAGATCAAATATAAATGAGCGTGTTGAATACACGTTTGTCGCCATTAGCCGAATGACGTAGTTCGTCTTGCTCTTCACAAACTTGTCCATTTTGTCTCTGTTTGTGTAAGTTGTTCACGGTTTGTTCTACTGACATCATTGAGTTGATCAATGACATCATTGAGATATCGATATTGTCGTACATTTATGTAACGATATTTTCGTATCGTTCACAATATGAAATATTTTCGTATTACTAATTATCATCATCATCATTACTTTCTCTCTATTTTTCTATTATTTCCCATTCATTAACTCTCACGTCATTTCTTCAAGTCAAGACTTGTTTGATGACATCATTTCCTACATAAACAGTTACTGTGTTTACTCATAAACAATGAACTCATCTTTTGTTTATACTATTTCTGCAATCTTGCATATATACTAATTTCTACTAACTTAATTGTGAACACCCACTTTATGTGATATTCTTACGAGACCATTGGTCATACTTACTATATATATATTTCTATTAACCAATAAGATCAAAACCCTTCTCCAATACTCTGTAAATTTGCCTGAACCTTCCTCTCTTTACTTACTATATAATCTCATGTTTTGTACTATTTCATACATTCTAATTCATTCTAATTCATTCTACTCAAGTCTAATTAA